>PVHP010036846.1:0-17676 GCA_004024765.1 Zapus hudsonius
CAGTTTGCTTTTATGTTATTAATTTTTTTGAGTTCTCTGTAGGTTCTGGAAATTAGGCCTTTGTCTGAGTTGTAGCTGGAGAAAATCATCTCCCAGTTTGAAGGGGGTCTATTGACTTTGAGAACGATGTTTTTGTCTGTACAGAAGCTTTTGAGCCTGATCAGGTCCCATTGATTAAGTGACTGTTGCACTTCCTGGGCTACTGGAGATTTGCTCAGGAAGTTGTTCCCTATTCCTATCTCATGTAGGGTTCCTCCTACTTTTTCTTCCAGGGTGTTCAGGGTAACCTGCTATCAGTTGGCTCTTAAATGTACTCCCACAGCCTACTAGTTAAAGGCTTGGTCCCTGAGGTAGCGCTATTGGAAGGTGGAACCTTTGAGAGGTGGAACTAGTGGGGGTGCCTCAGGTCATTGAATTCATACTTCTGAAGAGGATTTAACAACCCCTTTCCTTTATTTTGTCCCTGCCCATGAGGTAAATTATTTTGCTTTCCATTGAGTACCATAATGATATGATACTTTGCTGCTGATCCAAATCAATAGTGCCAGTCAGTCTTGGACTGTAACCTCCAAAGCAGTAAGCAATAATAAATACTTTGTCTTTATAAGTTTGCTATATTATTATATTAGATACTCACTATGTGACAGAAAGCTGGTTGACACAAAGTCATTGATGTTACTTAAGCTTGGATAAATATTAACTGGCTCCAATTTGTTCTGCTGGGTTCGTTTGATATGCTTCTTAACTTTTACAGAACTGAATTCTTGAATGAATAGTAATCTGAATGAATATAATCATAACTGAAAAACATAAGTCAACGTCTCAAAATAGCCAGTAAGCAAAAGAAATGAAGGAAAGCAGACGATAACAACAGGACTCGTTAAAGTGTAAAGGCTAAATAATTACATGGGGTTCCAGTAGGAATATCTCTAAATAACTGAAAAATGAGTCATAAAACAGTTATTTTACCTCTTTTTTAATCTTAAATATATATTTATTGTCCATAATGTGTTACATTATTCAGTGGGCAAACAGTGAGTTGTTATCCCCAATTCCCCAATGCCCCCTCCCCATCCCTAATCAGCTGGATATCCTCCTCTGTGTACCATCTGGATCAGTCCTTGTGGCAGGGGGCTCTTTACCTCTTGATGAAAGGCAAATAAAAAATAACTGTCACTTTTAAAGTAATGGTTGAATGGCAACACAAGTTCAATGTCTGGACAGAAAATTAAACCAAATGCTTCCCTTCATGTGTCTTCATTGCATGAGTTTTCTTGCTAAATATTGGTGATTTATTAGTGCCACTGTTGTCGATAAATTTCATTTCTGATTGTACAGAAAGCGCATGGTTAAAATTTCTATCAATAACAACTATTCTTTTTAATTATTTATTTGCAAGGAGAGAAGAGGAAGAGAGAGCAAGAGAGACAGAGAGAGAATATGTGTGCTAGTACCTCTTGCCACTGCAAAGAAACTCATTTTGTGCACCAGGTTTTATGCAGAGACTGAGGAATCAAACCGAGGCCAGGTTGATTTTGCAGGCAAGCACCTTTTACTTGAGCCTTCGCTCCAAACTGGTAACAACTAATCTCGTGTCAGACAGACACCATCAAATAAATTATAGGGTTTGGGAAAATAGAGTGGCATTTAAAGGGTTCAATGAGTGCTTCAGTGGGGGGGGGAGTGAAAGTAATTTCAATGTGGTAGTTTCCTCATAAGTTCTTTTCTGAGACAATTATTTGATATTACAAGGAATAAATTCTTTGCTATATTCTAATTCTCAATTTATTTTTAAAAAGTGTGGGTTTGGGAGATGTCTCAGCAGTGCTTCAAGCTTGATGACCAAGGTTTGATTCCTCAGTCACTGCATAAAACCAGATGCACAAAATGGGGCATGTGTCTGGAGTTCCTTTGTGGTAGCAAAAGGTTCTGACCCATGTTCTCTCTTTCTCTTTCTCAATAAAAAATAAAAAATTAAAATGTTACAAGCAAATACTTACATAGTACGTCATCCCTTTGAAGCACACTTGAATCTCCCTTTCTTTAGAGGATAAGGGGAGAAGAAGGCAGATGTATGTACAAGTTGCTGGCTTGCTCTAGCCTGTCCTGTAACCCTCTGCTTTTCCTGTATCTGACAAACTCTAAGCAGCTAAGATGTTGAAGTAGGTCAAATTTCCTGATTCCGCTCCCCAAGTTTAATGACATTTGTTCTGAAGGCTGAGTGATTACTTGAGAACTAGGAACTGGAGACAAGGAGCCAGGAGGCTGAATCTCAGAAATAATATCCTCTATTTATCTGAAGAGAGCATTGTGGAAGCTCCAAGTATTCATCTGTATAAATAACACTGCCACCCATCTGGCATTTTCTCAGAGGCAGGCCTCTGATTGCCCCTCTCTAGTTTTACAGAGAACAAATTTAAGTCCCCATAGCCAGTCACTGTGAGGTTTCATATATCCTATTTATTACAAAATGCCCATTACTAAAAAAAAATAGGATCTTTCAGGTTTAGTTTTTTTCACTTCCGTAAACATTTCTCAGATCCATCACCCACCATTTATTCACTAGGCTTGACTCCAAATACATTCTGAAAGTCTTCCAAATCCAAATGCACCCTCAAAGGCTGAAAACTCGCTGACAGCATTCTCTGAATGAGTCAGAGCCTGAGGAAAGCACCTCATGAAGACTCCTAACAGTCACCTCTGGAGGCTAGAGTCATCTCATGTCAAATTGGTATTGATTATGCCACAAGGACACTTCAAAGCTAATCAAGACACCTGCCGCCTACACACACACACACACACACACACACACACACAAATTGAAACCTTTCAAACAAGGCAAATAAAGTAACAGTGTTCTAAGGCAAGAAGAAGGAGAAAGGAGACATCTGCACAGAATCCTCAATTTCCATTTTTGGGGAAAAGATTATATGCTCACCATTTGCTTCATATTTCATGGTGGCTATCCTCTGAGACACATTATTTTTTTTTTTCCTGGAGGCATGATCTCACTCTTGCCCAGGCTGACCTCGAACTCACTCTGTAGCACAGGCTGGCCCTGAAATCACAGTGATCCTCCTACCTCAGTCTCCCAAGTGCTGGGATTAAAGGCATGAGACACCATACTTGGCTTGACATAACTTTTTTACTGACAAGATTTAGTGTTTTTTTGATCAAATCCTCTCCTACCCCATTCTCTTGACCCCCTGATCTACTCTCCAGTGAACCCCTTCTAATTCTTTGAAAAGTATGTTTCTTATATTTGTGTTATATTCCTGCATCTTTACATATGCCAAATATCCAAATGATATATCACCTAGTTCTACTTTTCTCTGTGTATATTGTATTTCAAGAACCAAATTGTAAGCTTTTGTATTTCTTTAAAAAATAGTTTCATGAGCCAGGAAGATTGCTCGGTAGGTAAGAACATTTTGCTGCAAACAACAGCGCCTGAGACCACCTGACTTTAATTTCCTAGGTTCCATGCACACAGCTTTGTGTGGCTGTGCACATCTATAACTTCCAGCCTGTGAGGAGCAGAGACAAGAGGATTGCTGAGGCTCAAACACTGCTGCTCCACATTAGAGAGAGACTCTGTCTCGAGGAAAATCATGCAAAAGAGGAAGAATACCTCATGTTCTCCTCGCAAACACACCAGCATATACATGTGATGCAACATGTGCGCGCGCGCACACACACACACACACACACACACACACACACAAATAATTTTCTGTCACATTCCTTATGGAACCTACAATAAATACATCAGTTACAAGTGGTGGGTTTTCACTCCAGTGTAGCACCCCAAAGCCATGCTCTGTATGTTCTTTGGCACGCAGGATCACAGAGGTTGAGAGGAAAAAAAAGATCATGGTACATGAACCTAACTCTGGAATGAACTGAGATGCTTACAGAGGCAGGTGTCCAGCAGCTCAGGACCCTTCATGGCTGTGATCTCATCCAGTACGAAGGGAGCAACGACAGTTTGGTAGATCTTCTGAATGGTGTGCATTCTGATGCCTCTCACAAGTTCCAGGCAAAGAAAGTTACTCTCTTACCTCCAGAAAAAATAAAAGGAACAATTGACCTATTGGGACAAAGAAAACTGACTACAGTTCACTGGCGCTGAGTCCCGTCGCTTCTGGAAAACAGTGACTGGACTACAGATGGGATTAGCATCATTTAGTGGCAAAAACACTGGTAACCATTTATCTTCTGGACAAATGGATTCTGAACCATAGTTCTTCAGTCCTTTATCTTATACCTGACTCATTTCTTTAGGAAAACAAGGATGTAAAGGAGTGTGATGTAACTCAACAACACAAAACACACAGGACCATATGGCAGAAGAAGGGCCACACCTTAAGTCCCCACTGTGAGCAAGAATGACACGTTCTGAATACCAAACTGTCAGAAAAGCAAAGCGCAAAACGAAACCACCCATTATATCTGCAGATTTCATATAGATAAGGTAGTGGATTTGAATGATTACGTTTCATTGTGTTGAGCTAACGTGACAAGCTGTCTTGAGATTTTAATGAAAAAAATTTGAATCACTCAGTAACACGCGTATCATATTTTAAAAAGCAAACACTACAGAAGTGTATCTACATGTATAGACATTTTCCTCATATCACCTCCCTATCCCCAAGGTTTCTGGTTCTCAAAGATAATCACCTTACTCTGATCTGTAGTAGTATTTTTTAATGGTATATAACATTATACTACATTTATCTCTTTTCTTGGCCATTCTATTTTTACTTGAAAGTGAAGATTTAACTAGGTGAAGGTTAAAAAAATCAAAGTGTTTTGGAATAATAATGCATACAAAAGTTGTGCCTGCTGAAGAGCTAAGTAGTATGCTATGATTACATTTTCTTTCCTTTGCATGTCAAAAGTCAGAACATTTGTGCCATTCAAAGATAGATCTAATGAGTTAAACATTAGGTAAGAAGAATGACTATTTATTTAAAGTTATGAATTATAAGATACCAGTTCATATTTTAGGATTCTCCTTATTTGAACCATTGTTGCCTTATTTTGTTATATTTGTCTGCCTTATTCTTTATTTGAATTTATAATTGCCCTTTTAAAAGAAAACCAATAATACACCTTTTATTAAAAATGAAACATTATCTTTCATGGGAAGACTTTGGCTTCTCAGAAGTTAAGGTAAATAATTCCCACCTTTAAATTCACATAACATTCATTTTGTCTGTAGTTTTAGGTTAGTAAAAAAACAGATGAAAACATCCTTATTCCTCTGCATTGTGATTATACTTTTATGCTTATGTCTACTGTAGTAGACAAATAAAAAATACATTTTTTTCCATGCCTTACCTGTAGCATATTGCCTAAAGCACAAAGTATGTTCCTTAGGTTTTTAGTGTCAATAAGTGAGCTTGGTCTGTGTGTTGTAATCAGCATTTTCAGTGCTGCAACAAAAGGAACCTGACTAAAAGTTGTTTGTGGAGGAATGGGTTTATTTTGGCTTATGGACTCAAGGGGAAACTCCATGATGGCAGGAAAATGATGGCATGAGCAGATAGAGGGTGGACACCACCTCCTGACCAATAGCAGGTGGACAACAGCAGCAGGAGTGTTTGCCAAACACTGGCAAGGGGAAGGTGGCTATAAGCCCCCAAAGCCCACCCCATCAATACAGCTCCAACAAGGTTCTAAAACCCAAACTGCCATCAGCTGGGGATTGAGCATTCAGAACACATTTGTTTGTGGGGGCACCTGGATCAAACCATGACAGTATGTAACACATATCTACTAAGTGAATATTAATACAGACTCAAAACCTCACATCTCTACCCTCCTTTCTTCTAAATTTATTTGGTAGCATCTAAAATTAGAAAACAATGTAAGTTTTAAGTTGCATTCTGATCTATTATAGAAGAGCACACTCTTATTTTATCCCCTGATACGTAGAAGAGGATAAGAACTACCCAGATATGTTACTATTCTCTTTACCTGCTATTCATAAGCGTCCTATGAAAACGCATCTGAAGAAGATGGCATCAAAAGGTCTGAATTCAGCTAAATTATTTTTATTCCCATTATGTTCTATAACCCTCTCCAGATCATCAAAGTACATGCTGTTCTGATACATGCTTTTTCAAACCCCGTTATCATTCCCATACATTGCTTGAAGGCATAGAGGTGGTACCATGATCTAGTAGGTTCTAAGCATGTTTGCATAACACAAGAATATCTTTTATGAATATCTCCTTTAAAAAAGCCACTAAAATCTCTTATAGAAATATTCCCAATTATAACTCTTTTTAAATATCTTTATTATGAGTAAGTATATACATTGTATGAGCAAATCTTGTGAAGGTGTCCCCGTTTCCCTCCTCTCTATCCCCTATCCACTGGGGTCCTTCCTATCTGCACATACTGGATCTTTCCATAGGTAAGGGGGTTATGAACTGCACCAGGGGTAGCCAATATTTTTTTCTTCCCCCTTTGTGTGTTATTGCTGAGGGGGGCCTTATTTCTGGATATTCTCCCCCACCATGGTTCTAACATTCTGTCTGCCCCCTCTTCGTCTCAGAAGTCATAGTGGAGGAGTATTAAGTCTGCATTATTGTTAATTTCTTAAGTATTTCTGGATCTTTACCCTGGGTTGTGATGGGTATTGTTGGTGTCTGTCTCCATTGACCTTTCATGGGTTATCATACTTGCTGTGGTGATTGGTCTAATGTTTGCTCCTAAATGAAACAATTGTTTTTACTAATATTATTATATGGTATAAATATTTTGAAACTCTGACTCTTACTGACGTCTTGAAAGTTCTGAGAGACTTGAACAGTCTGGAAGACTGTGGTTAATGCTAGTCTATTTAAGCTCTAAGCACAGTAGTATCTATCCATTGTCTGCTATCAGCCCCATGGCAAGCAGCTGTGCATATATCCCTGAAGCATGCTGACCTCAACCTGTGAGAGTGAGAGTAGGCACAGAGGACCTTATCATCTAAATACTGTACATCTCTGCTCTAATTACTGATTGCTTCTACTCATTGCAAGTACAGAGGCAAATCACCATTATTATTGAACTTCCCTTCATTGTTTCAAGTACTTTCTCCTCAGTCTGAAGTGACTGCTTCAGAAGACTTACTGAGACTTACTTACTCATTCTCTCCTACCTCTTTCATGCTTTTACTCTTTCTTTTATTTGGATGACAGACATTAAAGACTGGAATATTCAAAGCAGTGCACACCTATGGGTCATTATGAAGTGACTGTGCCCATGAAAAGACACAGATTCAGAAATAGCATGAGAAGATCTCATTACTCCAGTTGATTTTGACAATAGGAAAAATAATAGCTTTTTTCCTAAATGCCACTCTAATAAAGTAGAAAAATATTATTTTCAGAGTTGCCATATTATTAGATTCAAATGTCTTGTTTTCAATAGAGATTTACAATTCATACCTATCAAAAAACAGGAAAGAATGATACATTCAAAAGAAAAATATCAACAGTAACTATCTGATGAGGACCAGATGGCAAGACACTCAACAAACCAAAGGAAAATATGGTAAGCATCAAGAAAATGATATAAGAGCAAAGTAAAATAACAATAAAGAGGCTAAAAAAATCTAACCGGGGACCACAAAATATTTCTAGAGCTAAAAAATATAGTAACTAGAGGGATCACTAGAGGGATACCAAGGGCAGTTCAAGCAAATAGAAGAATCCATAAATTCGAAGCTAGGACAACAGAAATAGTGTAGTCTGGGAAATCTAAAGGAAAAGGACTGAAGAAAAGTGAACAGAATATAAAGATATCAAACCAACTACATATGAATTGTAGGAATTCCTGGAATAAAAAAAGAGAGACAGAAAGAAATGGACTAAAAATAATTGACGAAATAATCTCCAGAAACACTCCAAATCTGCTGATGTCATTTTTTTTATATAACATATGGTTACTTTATGTCTCTGGTACTATGTTAGTAATCTCAGAATATTTCAAACATTTATTTCATTACATACATTATAGTGACATTGATCAGTAACCATTGATGTTACTATTATAATTGTTTGTCTGGGGTGCCGTGAACAAAGGTAACATAACAAGGTAAACTTAATAAATGTTATATGGAGTAAAGTTTAACCTATACTGATCTCATTTTCCAATGGAGATTCTGTTTATACTATTCAGAAGGCAGTGTGAGAGCTGGGGACAACCCAATTCCACCAATAAGACATGGGATGATAGCTGACATCCTGGCAGGAGATGATCCACCCCTGGCCTATCATACAGGGCCCAAATGAAACCTATGAGAAAGTGATGAGTAAGTCAGATAAGCCATGAAAGGTCAATGGAGACAGACACCAAAGATACCCAACACAACCCAAAACAGAAGTCCAGAGACACTTAAGATGTCAACAGTAAAGCAGACTTAAAACTCACCCACCATGACTCAGGGAACTGAGTGGAAGAAGGGGTGGAAAGATTGTAAGAGCCATGGTGGGGGAGAATATCCAGAGACATGCCCCCCCCTCAGCAACAACACACAAAGGGGGGAGAAAAAAACCTGGCTACCTCTGGTGCAGTTCATAACCCCCTACCCTATGGACAGATCCAGTATGTGCACTGAGGAGGGACCCCAGTGTGTAGGAGGGAAATGGGGACATATTCACAAGATTTGCTCATACAATATGTAAAATTATTCATAATAAGGATATTAATTTAAAATGTCATCTGTTTACTGTCTACTCCACCACTGTCTATTTCTCTTTTTGGCATCTATAGTCCCTGAGGCACAATATATTGAAATTATAAACCAAGTCTACCATATTTCTGAGGTATGCCAATACACATTAACAAAATGAAAAGAAAAGGCACATGATCATCTTATTAGATACTGACAAAATATCTGACAAAATTTAGCACTCCTTCCTTATCAAGAATACAATTAACTTCACATTATCAAGAACACAATTACATGGAATGCAGCAATACTAAAATGGGTATATACCCCAAATATTTGAAAGCAAATTTTTGAAGGGAAACCTGTACACTCATAATCAGAGCAGCATTATTCAAAAAATCTAGAATGTAGAATGAAGAGTAAGATCTGTTAAATATACTCAGGGGGATATTATTTAGCATTTCAAAGGACATGACACACATTGAAGCATAAATGAACCTTGAGGATATCATGTTAAATGTAATAAGGCAGTCACAAAAAGACAAATTTGTGTAGTTCTGCTTCTATGAACTATCTAAAGCATTCAGCCATTTAGAAACATAAAGTAGGATGCTGGTTGTCAGAGATGCAGTTTTACAAGGTGGAAGGAGTTATGGCGATGGATGGTGGTAAAGGTAACACAATATTGTGAATATAGTAAATGTCATGGGATTATCCAAATGATTTAGGTAGTTAGTCCCTCTGTTTTTCTTATTATTTTGTGACAGGGATGGAGCGGTCTTGATGATCCTTCTACCTAGGCCTCCTAAAAGCCGGGATTATGGGCATGTAATATCATGCCAGTCTTGTGTTATATGGATTGTGACACAGTTAAAATCTTGGGGAAAAATAAAAAAAAACTAATATTAACCAAAATACTTAGAAATGGAGAATAGCTACATAACATACAGTGTGATTTTGCCAGAAACCTGGGAAGAAACTACTGGAGTTTGATGGTTAAAGCAGCCTAGAATGCATGAGCATTTTTATATCCTCCTTGTTGCAGTCAGCTTTCTAGTTGCTGCTCAGGAAGAACCCAAACAAAAGTGGCTTGGGGAGAAATGGGTTTATTTGGCTTACGGACTCAAGGGGAGACTCCATTCTGGCAGGGAAAACGATGGCATGAGCAGAGGGCTGGACATCACCTCTGCCACAGCACTGCAAACAGTGGCAGGAAGGTGTGCCAAACACTGGCAAGGGGAAGCTGGCTTATAACCCCTTAAGCCTGCCCCCAACAACACAGCTTCATCGAGGTTGTAAAACCCAAACTTCCATCAGCTGAGGATCGATCTATCAGAACACATTCAACTGTTTGTGGGGGACACCTGTATCAAACCATGACAGTCCACCCCTGGCCCCCAAACTAATAATCATACAAGATATAAACACAAAATGTTCAGCTCAACTCTTAAGTCCCCGCAGCTTTCAACTAAGCCATAATACCAAAAATAAACCCATAATGGCACAGAACATTCACAATGCAAAACATGAGGCACAGCAAAAACAGATTGACCAATATAATCAATACAAGATTTAAAACAAACAGGGCACCATCAATCTCTAACTCCAAGCTCAATAATTCCTAACCAATAACACAAGTCTCTTGGAGATTCAATTCCGCCCCTCCAGCTCGGCTACTCACAGTCCAGGAAAACTTCATCCGGTGCTGGCAGCTCGCCTTGGCACCCATCCATAATACTGGAATTCACTGGGTCTCCATTGCAACCCACAGTTCATCCTCATGGCTCCATCGGGCTCCATGCAGGCAACCTTGCACACCTGCTTCACATGCCGATGGCCATTTTTCAAAATCAGGAATGTGGACGGTTTTGAAACCTGAGCCTAAAGAGACACCTTGCAGTGCTGTAAGTACAACTTGATGGACCATTCTGGTCAGAGTTGAAAGACCTGAATGAAGTAAGAACTATGGAGTGTGAGGTTTGGCTTAGGAGGGTGAGAAAGAACTTTGTTGGGACTGGTCTAGAAGCAGTCTGTGAGAGGTTTGTTTCATTCTGCCTGCCTGTGTCCTGAGAACTTGTGCAGGGTTGCTTTGTGTAGAAATGGACTCATGTGAACAGATGGAGATGGCACAGAAAAAAAAAATGAAATCTTTGCGCCAAAACTGCTTCCCATTCAGCTGCAACTCTTTGAGAGATGACAACCATTGAGATTTGGCCAGTTGATCTGCATTGGGACAGCAGGATGAATGTGGACTCTTCTGAATAAGGGGCTGAATGCTGAAGGTGGTTTCCTGCTCTTCAAAGTTGGCTTTGTTCGCACCTGGATTAACAAGTTGGTAACCCACCTAGTACTATGGAGTATAATAAATGCAGAAAAAGGAGAAAAGGGATCATTAGATTTGCAACATTTTTGTTGTTGTTGTTTGTTTGTTTGTTTTGGAAATGGCCATCAGCAGTGTGAAGCAGTGTGAATCCCATTGAATTGCCTGCATGGAGACCAATGAAATCATGAGGATGAACCTTGGGTTATAGTGGAGACCCAATGAAATGCAAGGAGTATGGGATGGCTGCCAAGAGAGCTGCCAGCACCAAATAAAGTTTTCTTGGACTGTGAGTAGCTGAGTTGGAGGGGCAGAATTGGAACTTCAAAGACCAATCACTGGTTATTATGGGACTTGGCGTTATAGAGTTTAATGTTGCCCTGCTTGTTTTAAATCTTGTATTGGTTCAATCTGATTTTGCCACACCTAGTGCTATCTTTTGCAGTGTGAATGATCTATAGCAGTATGAGTCTTCTTTTTGGTATTATAGCTCAGTTGAAAGAAAAACCATGGGGACTTATGGAGTTGAGCTAAATGCATTGTATTATACATCATATATGATTATTAGTTTGTGGGGGCCAGAGGTGCACTATCATGGTTTGATCCAGGTGTCCCACACAAACAAATGTGTTCTGAATGCTCCATCCCCAGCTGATGGCAGTTTGGGTATTAGAACCTTGTTGGAGCTGTGTTGTTGGAGACAGGCTTATGGGGGTCATAAGCCAGCTTCCCCTTGCCAGTGTTTGGCACACCTTCCTGATGCTGGTTTCAGTGCTGTGGCAGAGGTGATGTCCACCCTCTGCTCATGCCATCATTTTCCCTGCCATGGTGTAGCTTCCCCTTGATGTGGTCACACTCACAAATATATTAATAAAAGTTTTACAAACCAACAAGAAAAAGATTCCTTTACAGAAAGGAGCCTGTTGAAGGTGATATGCTCTATTGTCAAAAATACTGAGCTGCATTCTCAAGACTCAACTTTAAAATAGCAATAGTAGTAGCGATAGTGTTACTATAATAGTTCTAGAAGTAATGATATCTGAATAGCTAGTGAATTAATGAGTAACAAATAAAAAACAAGAATGTAAGACCATGCCCTCTGAAATATATTGTTCCAATGATCACCTAGAAACTTCTACTAAGTGATTTAGATGAAAAAGAGTCCTTTTACACACACACACACACACACACACACACAATTAGGCTCTGACATAATGCCTCATTATATCATTGCCTTGGTCTATATTTTTTGTTTAGTTGGTGTTGCAGTCAACGTTCTAGTTATTGTGAAGAAAGAATCCAAGCAAAAGTGGCTTGTGGATGAATGGATTTATTAGGCTTATAGACTCGAGGGGAGACTCCATCCTGGCAGGGAAAACGATGGCATGAGCAGAGGGGTGGACATCACCTCCACCACAGCACTGCAAACAGTGGCAGGAAGGTGTGCCAAATACTGGCAAGGGGAAGCTGGCTTATAAACCCATAAGCCCATCCCCAACAACACATCTCCAGTGAGGTTGTAAAACCCAAACTGCCATCAGCTGAGGATCGATCATTCAGAACACATTCATTTGTTTGTGGGGACACCTGGATCAAACCATGACAGTTGGTTTAGATAATTTTTCTTTTTGTAGAGTATTGTGAGTTCTATAAAACTCTGGGTAAATATAAAACATTAAACACTAATTACAGCCTCATCAACTTCCTTTCTATTGAAAAAGTGATAGTAAAGTGCTGTCAATTCAGACTTAACAACAAAATGCCTCTGTCAGATAAGCCAGGCCTTCATAAAGAAAAACAGCTTTTAATGCCAAGAAGTTAGTGCCAAGAAGTCTATGGCAGCTTCCACAGGGCCCCAGACAAGTTGCATAATAAGAAAAGAAAAATGTAACTTGAAAACCTAAATGCATTGAGTGTTTGGGAGAGTTGGGAGCGAAGTGTGCCGTGGTCCCCTCTGACTTACTCAACTCAAAGTGGGCGGATAGACTGTACTGGAAGGAATGAGAGTGTGACTTCCAAGCCCTCCTCCTCCCTGGCACTTGTGCTGTCATGACCTCTTTCTTCCTCCAGTGCTGTTCTCCTCAGCATTCTTTCCTTCCCCCTGACCCTCATGCCAAGGAAAGACCTTTATGCACCAAGAGATGGGAGGCAGTGGGCAGTAGAGTCACATTTGTGGACATGTGTCCATAGTCTACATAGAATTTCATGGCAGTTTATTCAGAGAAGTGAAATGAACAATTAATTGTACTTCCCAGAAATGCCCTCCTGTCTAGGTTTGTTTATAGTATGAAGCTTCAGAAAGACCATAAGCTTGTATAATACAATGATATGTCTGATCCTATTCAGTAGGGCCTGCTATAATTTTGGGGAGACACCCTTAAAGAGGAGAGGGTACAAGGGGCAGCAACTACACCTCCTGCACAGAAAATGGAAAGGCTGACAGATTCTCCCTGCACCTTGCAAGCACTCTGTAACACCAAGGGAAAGATCTCATCCACGTGTCAAAACCTCCCATGATCACTGTTTGAACCCCTCTTGCCAAATGCAATTTCAGGGTTTTGTCTGTAACATAAAACAAGATGAGAATTATCTTCTTTCTCCCTGTGGGTCTGACTGAACATGGCAAAGAAGAGATTTTCTACCAGGCTAGATTGTCATCTACCTTCAAGGTCAATCTCCTGGCTCCAAGTGGGATGCGGAGGTCCTGCTTGCTTCTGCACTCTGGGCCTGGCAAATGTGGGGCTTAGGGGAGCCCAGCCTCATCCATCTGCTGAGGACAAGCTGGGGAGTGTACCCCTCTCCTCTCCTTCCACATCCGCTTTCCATGTCCATCTTCTCAGTTCCCAACATTCCCCCATGCCTGTCATGACTCTATTGTCCACTCTGTATTATCCCATGTAGAGGTTTGGGATTTGAAACAAAACGCTCTAAAGAAGAACCCCTAATAAAGCAACTGATTCCTAGAGAAAGTGTAAATGACAGTCAATTTCACCCTGGTATTCATAATCTTTTTTTTTTCAGATCCCCATTTAGGAGGCAGCAAAGCTTTGTGTTTCGCTCTGAGAATGCCAGAGAATGCAGCTCTCAAATAGTGAAAGTTTTTAATGAGGCTTCACAACCATGGTTCCTTCAGTTTGTCCACACAAGCTTGCTGCCAGAAAACAAAATATCCCTTTGCTATATTCTGTGGGCAGTGGCATTTTAAAAATCTGACCTTTTTTTCCCATTCTGGAATACATTATCCTCTCTGATTCAGGCCAGATCTCTGACGACTAGACTTATGACGAGCAGATTACAAAGCTGGCTTATCCTGCATTGTGTTTCTGGTGGAGCTTTCTGAAACCGAAGCCTCCCAGCAGCAGGAATCACTAATTGCTCATTTGCTGCAGTGACCTTTTCAACTGGACAGCGCCTGGGATCCAGTTGCACATTGATGTCTCTCTTCTTTAATTACAGTGTGCTGGCAGGGAGAGAAGCACCCCGTGGCACCGAGTACAGGAACATCTAGTGTCTGTGCCCAACTCAAAGCAAGACCTGAGGAGCACAGGCATCTGTTCGATTGACTTTGTTTGTGTTCATGCCTGGATTCTGACAGGAATTTAAGCCACTGGGAACAAGAGTGCATGAGGACACAGTGGCAAGACATTTATCTGGGAGTGATTCACAGTCAAAAGGAAACTGAACAGAGTTCCACCAGGCAGCAGATCAGGAAGTTCCAAAAGATGTTTATTTTGATATTGAATTCTCAGTTGAAGTCAGTGTACGGGGTTGCATCATGGTTCATAGCATCTCAGCTAAAGATCTTTGTTCATTTCTCACTACTTATTGCATATGAAAATCCACTAAAGTAATAATCCGACACGATCAGATTATTACATGTATTAGTCCCAAGTCTTCAAAAACGTTAGTAGATTGTTGGTACTTTACAAAGATCTTTCCAGGACCAGAATGAGTTTGGAACAGGTAAGGAGAGAAACACACACACACACACACACACACACACACACACACACACACACACACACACACACACTGAGTGAAGCATTAGTTGAAGTGACTTAGAATCCTGAGGGACCATTCTCAGATTGGAAAGACGGGACAAAGATAACAAGAGCAGTATGAGGGAGGGAAACAGCGGGCATAGCAAAACGACAAATGTCACATGCACTATCTTGAGGTATTCTTGTTCACCTATCTACCACCAAGAGTTGACATCCAAACAGCCACTGTCTAAGAGGCAGATAGAGGGAATGGGAGACACTCTAGAGTCCCATCATCTAGTAGTCAAAGTGGCTGGCAGATCACTCAACTTGATGATCCATCATTTATTGATGGACAAAGGAGATATGACAAAATGGAAAGTGTGACCCAAGAGGACTCTAAAGGATGATCAAAAAATTACTAGTAGTGACAAAAGTCCAGTGACAGGGTAGGCTCAGGTAGGTCACATTTCTCAGTGGCTGCCCACGTCAGACTGTTTTTCCGTTTTTATATTTTACCAGCATATTTATCCTAAAACCTGAAGTAGTAAATAAATAATTTTTGCTCCTATCCCATAGCCCATATCGTCATACTTATTCTTTATCAATCCACTTTCATAAGATATGAAAAGACATTTACTCTAGAAATGTGCTAGATAGTGAAGGAATTGTAACCAACCCTCTAGCTATGGGAAATTTGACTTCAAAAGGAATAATTATATTTTGAGCAAATGATGCTCAAAAATTATAAGCAAAGGATGCTACCAGAAATTGTGGTTCTCTCTACATAATTGTATGAAGGCTCTTGTCATGCCTGTTTTTCAGGGGAAGGAAGGATAAAAATTATGTTATGTTTAAATCATAACTCTAGATCTCAGCTTTTCCAACAACTTCTCCTGTGAATCTTCCAGGTTTTTTTTCCTCCACAGG
Source organism: Zapus hudsonius (assembly GCA_004024765.1). Classification (NCBI taxonomy): domain Eukaryota; kingdom Metazoa; phylum Chordata; class Mammalia; order Rodentia; family Dipodidae; genus Zapus; species Zapus hudsonius. The sequence continues at coordinate 15,902 of PVHP010036846.1, forward strand.
AATAACGTATGAGTTCCAATTCAATTCGCTGCAACATGAACTCAATGTTGGTGTAAGTACTTAAGCCAAAAAAAAAAAAAAATTCCTCAGAGAATTAAGAGCATTATTTTCAAATCCCCACTGGGCACTTCATGCTGACATCAACTAGCCAGAACTTGATGATGGAATGAAGTTCTTAATAGACTTTTCACCAACAAAAGAAAAGCTATTTTCCCTGTGGAATTCTATAAATAAGCCAGTCAAATCCATCCTCTAAGACAAATCGGTGGCTACCATGATATCTAATAATGTGATGATGTACTTTTAAGAATAAGAGTAGAATTTCCATAATTTCTCAGACATGTCACTGAAACGTGTTCTTGAACTGCTCAGCTAAAGATTAATTCTGTTGTCTTCACTTAAGGGGGAATATACTATAGCCCATGCTCAGGCTCACACCCCCTACTGACTTGAGAGGGAGATTTTCCTGAGGAAAGAGGACAGGGTACAATTCTGTGTAGGCTGAGTAACTGTCTGTCATTTTTATTGCTTGGGGCTGGAAATGTTTTCTGGCAGTGCAAAGCCCAAGGGACAACATGGTACCTAAATCATCCATCTGTACTGCTGCTTGGATCCCTGTCCTCTGACTTCATGAGTGACCGGAGCCACCAGCCAGCTATTGACCACATAGCATCATTTCTGTGCTTTACATTAGTGACCAGGGAGTGAATTATCCAACTGTGCAAAGTACGACTGAAATGTCATATTGGGAAATGAAAGAAACACTCAAGTCCGGGTATAGCTGACTGATGATTATCAGAATACAGTGGATCTATCTGTACAATGAAACTGAAAAACAACCCACCTTACAGTGACCTCAAAAGTCTATTCAGTGTGGAGCTCAGTGATTGGTTGGAGGGGTTGAGTCATTTTTTAAAAAGAGAAGAATGAGGAGTGGTGATTTTTCCACCACTTTGTTAAGATTTGGCTCTTTGAAAAGTGAAATGTTCACGTTTGGGTTTCATCTTACCAAAGACTCAGCAGATTCTCAATTATTTCATGGGCAAAACTATATATTATTTTGCTGGCATAGCCTAGTGACAGTATGTCACAGAACCTGAGGGGCAACAAAGAGGGCCACAGAAAACAGATTTCAATAGCTAGGCTTGCAGTTCTAGAGACTGTGTTCTCTAGAAGCTTCTCACTAAGGAATTACAAAATTAGCAAGATAGAAACCATTTTATTCAGATGAGACAGGCTATTTCCCTTCCATCTTTTTTAGGGAGAATGGGTACCAAAAGTCAGCCAAGAAGGAATCCCAGCCTCCTGTTTATCCCCCGACATTGATTTGGTCTCGTCCTTCATCTTTATGTACTAAAAGAAACATGACAGGGAAACAAATGTCCTTGTATTGTTTACATTCGAGGCTTATAGAGAGAGCCATCAGCAGATTTGCTGTACGAGCCATCTATCTGTCACCGTGTTTTATTGAATGAGGCTGCAGCTGACTCAAAAGAGGAAACAGGAAAGGAACAGACGTGACATGGGTTGTTGTAAAAATAGAAAAAGGGAGTGAAACCTCTGGAGTGGATGAATGGACTAAATACAGCTGTGAGCAATATTCCCTGTGTTTTCACAGAACGTGAGCATGAATTTTTTGCCACACGTGAAACGGATTGTGCAGACTAAGCTCCTTTCACACAGAATTCACCATGGAGCTTAGCCCACCCAATCCAAATTGTGTGCAATCAGGTCTGTGGCGCAGCAACGCAGGTAGGCCAGCACCATGATCCCTT
>PVHP010036847.1:0-17685 GCA_004024765.1 Zapus hudsonius
TTGTGAGAGCCGTGGTGGGGGAGACTGTCCGGAGGCATGGCACCCATCAGTAACAACACACTTGGGCCAGGAAGACCGGGATGAGTACTAAGATATACAGGATCCCTTGCCACAAGGACTAATACAGACAGCCCACGGAGGAGGATATACAACTGATCAGGGAGGGGGAGGGGGGGAAGCGGGGAATTCGGGATAACAATGCATGGTTTGCCCACTAAATAATGTAACTCATTATGGACAATAAAAAAATAAATAAATAAATAAACAGAAAAAAATATGTACAATCTTTAAAATTTTTAAATAAAAACATACATTCTGAGGAAGAAATAAATCTGTGTGACCTCCCAAAATATTTTGACTATGCAGAAAGGTAATATTATGGTGATGCTTTGTTGTCTTAATTTATAATTTTGATTATTGTTTACTTTTATAATCAGGAAAAGTAATTTCAGAAAGGTCTTTTAAACTCACACAGAATATCTAACTGGAGAGGCATGAGACCATCGAGAGGATGGTTGAATCTGGGCAGACAGGACAAAGGAAGGGTGCAACCTGTAGGAAAGGAAGGGCTGTTTCTCCCAGACAGGGGCCCCAGCAACTTTGGCAGCCTAGGGAAGATCAGTTCATCCTACACATAGGATTGGTAGTTTGAAGCAGACTTTTAAAATACTATAATAACAACTGTCACTAATATGTGAGAAACCAGTTTTAATTGAAAGCTTTCTATCCCCCAACCTCACCTCTCAGAAGTATTTGTTTTAACTGCACACTTTGGGGCAGCCTTCCATGTCAATTCTATGTATATCTAGGATATAAATATGTTTAGAAGAAATGGGGTGATATTTTCATACTGTTATATGTGCTTTGTGATTTTTTGTCATGAAGCAATAGATCATAGACATTTTCCCACCCTTGTGTATATAGATTTAATTCAATCTATTGTAGAGATGCATTGTATTCCATTTTATGGGTAAACATTAAATTAGTTATCCAATATCCCATTGATTTTCATTTATACTGTTTCTACCATTTTGCTGTTACAGATGGGACTGCTACAGTGCATATGCTCTGGTGAGCACAGTTTTAATCAAACTCCATGGGCTTCTATCCTGCCACCTCCATGCGCCTCCTTTGTGGAGTGTGTATGTGTATAGAGATGGAGGAGGAAAAGAAGTATGTGTGTGTAAAAAGCCCAGCAGAAGTTATTCCTCACCCACAGAGTATGGAAGGATTTGTTAAGGGAGCACACAAAGCATAGCCATGGTGATGGGAGATTTGCATCAACTGAGGAATCAGCTTGCTGAGTCAGCAACACCTCCATGGTGGGCTCCTAGGGCCATGGGAAACCCATGGAGGAGACCCTACTCTTCTGGACCTGAGGAGATGTGGATTAGGAAATGAGAGTAGAAAGGATGCTGACAGAAGGCTGCCCATCATCCTAAGGGTAAAGCTTATAATCATTATGAATGCATCCCAGAAGTCAGCAGGGAAAGAAGAAAATACACCCAGAAAAAAACAGGATATAGTTCTGACAGGCATATATATATGATGAGGTGAGATGCCAAGCCTGACCAGACTATAATAAACAGTCCTGATGAGGAGGAGCAAAAGGAGAGGAAAAAAAATCTCAAAACATTGTGAAATAACAAAATATTTAAAAGCAAAAGCATAGCTTTGTAGTCATCTTCACTTTATTCTCCAAATCCATCGAGTAAGCCTTACTATGCCTGGACCAAGCTTCCTGCAGAGGGATCTGCTTAAGCCCTGTTGTCAATCACATCAGGCCTGTCTTTCTCTGTGTCTCACAGAACCAAGTTCAAGGTGTAGTCCAGCATATATATCTTCTAAATTCAGGTCACAGATACTGGTGCCTCTCTTTCCACATATTCAGGGCTATCACCACATGATCATTAGTCACTTGAGAATACCCTTCTATTGGTAATGATGCACCTTGTGATGGTTAGGTTTTGTTGTCAACTTGATCTATCTTGGGTGGGTCTCTGAGGAAGTTTACAGGAAGGCAGCCTCTCAGTAGAGGACAGAATGTAAAGAAGCTCAAAGAAATTGAAAGTAAACATACTTTCCTGTGTTGGCAGTGCAGGAAGGAAATTCCAGAGACTAAGGAAGCCATTAAGTCTGGGAAAGGGTTGCAAGATCCCACCCTAAGGCTATATAAAGGGGGAAGAAATTCTCTCCTTGGCCCTCCTGCCTGTTTGCTGTACTGTGTATATGGTGTTGGTGATAGGTTTCTCTCTCTGTTTGGATCTGTGAAAGGGGCCAGCCTCTTTTGCTGTTATGGAACTTCCCCTCAATCTGTAGTTTCAATAAATACTTTACTCCCCAAAACTGTTCCTGGTTTGAAGATTCATCCCAGCAATGTGTGGCTGACTGTAACACACCTCATGGCTTGCACCCACATGGAGCATTCCTTCAGTAGAAAGCCTGCCTGGGGCCACCATTCCATGAAGATATGTCCTAATATGACCTCATCCAGCTCTAGTTGGACACCACTCTCATAGCTGGCCTCTGTCGCTTTCTATCTAGTGATCAGGGCATAGCAGGGAGCCCGACCTCAGCATGACCACAGTGAGTCTTTGTGAGAGGTGGTAGACAATAAAAACAGACCCAGACTGCTTCCATCCCCCACCATCCTGCCCACCATAGGAAAACCAGGTTTACTGTCTGGCACATACTCTTGAGTATTTGTTGAATACATAAATAATGTGACAGGATAGAATCAAATCAGCAAGAAAAAGGACAATCAGAATTATGGGGAGGGAGGGTGGGAGGGAGGGAGAGAGAGAGAGAGAGAAAGAGAGAGAGAGAGAGAAAGAGAGAGAGAGATCTGAGCACACCCCCAGGCCCTCTTAACTGAAGCTGTTCACATGCTTCTGTCTGCATTTCTGCCTGTTCTCCTTTGCAGTCAGAACTCTTTCTGTCCAGGCTCCACAGTTTAAATCTCTCATCTGTATCATCTGCTGGTTCCTCCATGAATTCTTCCTAGGTGCTAGCAGATGAAGCTTCCCTCAGCCCTCACACTTAGGCTTGTAACATGTCTCTTTGTCTACCTTGATTTAAGGCTACTTATTGACACAACTGCATCAGACATTAGAGGTAATCCAGAAGCCCTTTCCTTGGCGAATACAGGTGTGGCTGAACACTCACATCCACAACCTTTCATGGAGCAACAGAAGCCCAGAGGTGCCTGGGAGTTGCCAACACAGCTTCATCCCCAGCCCAGGGCAGAAAGCCTTCAATATCGCGCACCCTGCAGCATCTCTCCTATTCCTAGGTTCCTGCCAAGGCCTAGACACTCCCTCTCCCCAGCTCACTCACTCCTTTTGTCTGTGTTCCCCCTCCTTCAAGACATAAAGAGCTTATAAACCTACACCCCAGGACTTGCTTCTAAAGGACAGTATGTAAGGTTGCTAATAGCCCTTCTCCCAACAAGCGTCTTAAAAGCCAGACTGTAGTTCTGTCTCCTACAGCCCAGGCCATCGTGGGTATAGTGTCCCCTAAAGCAAATGAGAAGTACAGGGTGGCAGCATGAAGGGAAATGGAGAGGAGGTGAGAGTCTCAGGGAGCAAGGGCAGCACATTAAATGCTGTCCCCGAAAACCACTGAACACTTCTCGACATGAATATTTACTGCTTTAGAAAGTCATATTTTCTGTATTGATCCCCTTTGATGGTTGCTAAATTCCTCAACTGATCTGTGATTAAATGGACCCTTTGACATCAATTGTAATAGGACTACAAAAACCAGGAGGGTTAAGGGCAGGATCTGTCCTGAGTCTACTGTGTAAGGAGATTTGTTTTGCTCCAATGCTTGGCTTTCTTTCCAAATAAAGCCTTCTCTGAAAAGAAACCCAGAGACAGAGAGAAACCAAGAAAGAATAGAGTAACAAAGACAGAGAGAAAGAGAGGCAGAGGAAACGGAGAAAAAAGAAAAAAAAAGGCTTTGTAAATTGAACTTTCTTCCTTCTCTCTTTCTCTCCTTTCTCTCCCTCAACCCCCCTCTCTGTCTCTCTCTCTGTCTCTCTGTCTCTCTGTCTCTCTCTCTCTCTCTCTCTCTCTCTCTCACACACACACACACACACACACACACACACACACACACACACACACACACCCTCCTCTGGGCTATTACCTTGGAAGAGCCCTATAGGCCCTAGGCTATTTTGCAAGAAAAAACTTCCAGACTATAAGCAATGAAAAAGGGTCTCCTCACTGAGCAGAACCTGTGGCCACCCCTAATGTCTTAGCAGCTTTCCCTCCTGCATGCCCTCCCTTCTTTGGATCCTGAGGGTTCAGGGCTAAGCATATCACAGGCCCCAGAGTCTAGGTACCTCCCTAGAACACATGAAGGTGCAGACAAAACTCTCCCCCATACTACATATGCACACATAGACATGCTCAGCAGAAACACCACACTGTCTGGTTTTAATATTTGTCACTGCTCCTCATCCTGAGATCCTAATTCTCAGTGTGGGACAATGTTTTCCTATAAAGCGTTTTCCCCCAAGCCTCATTACTTCTCTGTGGTAGAAAATCACTGTGGTGCTTTGGTTGCCTTAGCAGGAGAGGAATTTAATTTTTAAAAAGAGGGTAAAATAATCTGCAAATAACAAATCCCTCCAAACTTGGAATTTGGCACTTCACAATCAAGTCAGAGGAGAAGGAACAGTGGGCATGCAACAGTGTACAGAAGCCACTGCAACTGGCTGGAAACCAGCCAGTGTACAAGACCGAGGGAAGAAGGCAAGCACAAGGTAAGCCATAGAGAACCATGCTGTGAAAGTCTAGCAATGAAGATCATTAATGGAAGGCCTTCTCAGTACTAGTTGGTGGCAATGGAAGAGGAAGTAGAATTAAATGTAAACTAACAGAATCGTCTGTGCCAACCCTTCCACTGTAAACCAATTATCTCATGGAACAGGTAGCCAAGTGGTTCTATTCTTATCTCTCCGTATCCTGTGCTCTAATCTAACTATTTAATGGACTGAAAGCAACTTGAGGCTATGGGAAATCTCCAGAAATTAGGTCTACATGAAAGCTTATATCATAAATACAGAAAATACAAATGACCCTAATATCAGCATTCTAGGCATTAAAAAAATGTCATACCTTCTTCACGATAAAGAAATTAGCTCCTTAAGTATACAGAGTTCTATCTTGATATATTTCTGAAAAGGATCCTCAAATCTGAAATTATTGTATTGGTAGGAGACAACAAATGAATAGGCAGTCAGGGTAACAGAAACCAAAGTGAATGTTTGGTGTTTTTATGCTTGACTGAAACAGGAAATATCATTAAGCCTACAAAGAAAACCTGGATTTTTTTTTCCTTATCTTTTTCTTACCTGAAAAGTTACACCCTCCAGGAAAGATTCCCACATTAAGCTTGCACACTTCCTAGATGATGGAAACTCTCATTAGTACCTAACTGTGAAATATGGTCTTTGTCATGTAGTAAACTGTAAATCTGGTCCTCGAATAGCAATCTGTGCCCACTCCCCATAAAGATCCACAGCCTGGGCCTTGAGGCAGGCTTACCAAACCCCCTCTTGCTTCTCTTGCCAAGAGCTCTGCCTTTTCTCTCATCAGGCTAGGCTTAAGCCCCACTTCTCTTTCCCCTTCTAAAGCTTTAAGCTGGAATCTTTCTTAATCTTACCCTCTGCTCTGTGGATTTCATTATTCAAATTCATGAGACAAGGATCGGAGAACACCCAGATTATTGGTGCATTAGCATACAAGGAACCCCCAAATTCCTGTTATACAGTTCCTCATAAACTGTTCACTCCAGAACAAGCAGGAAACAGCTAAGTGAACCAACACAGCTTTAAATACAGAAGAACCATGTTGAGCACCCAACATGCAGATCAAGGAGTAAATTATACTAATAAGTGCTAAAGAGGTGAGAATTCAAACACTAGCCTTGAAATGGAGAACAAGCCATTTAATCCCTCTGAGGCCTAGTTCTCCATGGTGTTGTGAAACTTAAAAGCGACTGGATGCTGAGTGCCAAAACCACTGCTAATATTCTTTGGTTTAGTTTTGTCTCCTTCAAAATGCAAACTCTTAAACTGATGTGAACAAATGATTTCTACAGGAACAAGTGTGTGAAGTGCTGTGACACATGACTGTCATCTCAGTCCCTTCCTACTTTATGCAATACGAGGATCAATGGATTCTCCCAGAAGTCCCAGAAGGAGAAGCTGAGGCCTAAAAAAGAGGTTCCATGTCCCTGTCCCTTAGACGGTACAGGGAGGGACTAGTTCACCCCCAGGAACTTGGACAAAGAAGCTCATCTACCCTTGCCAACAGGCCCAGCCCACACTGAGGAGTGGTCAGCACCAATATGGACCACCTCTAGCCATGAAGTGCAATCCAGAGAGACACCAAGAGATCCTTCAGCACCTGCACCCACTCGGTGGCTCTTGGCCCTTCATCTTCCTTGAAATGAGGACAGCAGGATATGACTTGCACAGCAGTTTCCAGTTAGCTGGGCCAACTGACATCACCTCCAGGCACCTGGCAGCATAGAGCTCCAGGTCCTCAGAGTGGAAGTCCATGGTCTTGATGTGGTGGGAAGCATGATGGCCAAGCCAGAGGGCTGCCTCACTGGCTAGCCTCTTTCTCTCAATACCCATTAGACTAATGCTTCATTATCCAAATGGGTGACCTTATTTTAAGTTTAACCTAAGCAATTTCTTTTTTTAATATTTTATTTATTCATTTTTCAAGCAGAGAGAGAGACCACCAGGACCACCACCTTGTGGGTCTGGTTTATGTGGGTACTGGAGAATTGTACCTGGGCCTTAGGCACTGGAGGCAAGTGCCTTAACAGCTGAGCCATATCTCTAGCCCCCTAAGCAATTTCTTGAATCAAAGTATAAGCCATGGCCCCGGGTGGCCTGCCCCTGCCAAGTGAGTTCTGGGTTCCGGAAGCCCATAGGAAGTTTCTGCCCATGGGGCATGGTGGAACTTGAGAGCCATCAGGTGGCTGTGTCAGCACCCTTCCGAAACAAGCACATTTCAGCCAGGCCTTGCCTGCCCAGACATCCCCAGCACTCCTCCCTGAAAGTTTATACTCTGGTGATACTTAAAGTTCATGAGGGTATTTCCATCTTCAAAGAGCAATGAATTACATAAATGTCATGTCTTGAAAAGTATAAAATAGATGGTGTGGGCTTCTCTTTCCACATGGGGGGAGGTGGGGATTAAGTGTGGTGCTGACCCCAAGGGAATATCATGGCATGCTTTGGGCCCAAGCATGTGGCCTAATTACACTGAGCTGCCCAAGGTCTCAGAGGAGCACAAAATTAGTCCCTTCACCAAACACTCATCAAAAGATATTCACTATGGGCTGAAGGGATAGTTTGGTCAGCAAAGTGCTTGCCTTGTAAGTGTGAAGACCTGAGTTTGATCCTCAGAACCCACATAAAATAAACTGGATATGATGGCACATGCTTGTAATCTCAGTGCTGAGAAGAGGGGAACAATCAGATGTCTGGAGCTTACTGGCCAATCAGCCTAGCCTACTTGGTGAGTTCAAGGGCAGCGAGAGACCCTGGCCCAGTGTCCTCATATACCCTCACACACATGAACATGCACACACAGAAGACATTCACTAAGGCCACTAAGGAACACATTAAGATGGGAAGCACCAATCTGAAACTGGTGCAGGAAGCTTCCACCACCAATGGGTTGTTCAAGTCAAGCAATAGAAACCAACTTTAATTAAAGTCAGAGAATAATTGGGAGGACTCTGGGAATTCAAAGACTCACTGCCAAAGACTGGAGAATGAGCTGGGATGGGGGTGTAGCTCCAGAGGTTTAGAGAATCAAAAGTCTCTTCTTCGGTGGTGAGGAGTCAGGCCACATCCTCCAGGCCTTTCTGGAGCCCGCATGGCTCTTTGTTGGGCTCTACCACAATTTCAGTTTCCTTTCCATGGGTGACATTTTCTTCATAATGGTCACTCTCACTGTGTACAACCTTCTCAAACATGGACTCTAGGAGATGTTACAAAGTACCTCTACTCTACAGGCATCCTTGTATACACTGAATGTGTATGAATACTAAATGATACCATAACCAGTCTCTGCTGTGAGACCCCTTGGTATCACCTGTGACCATTTATTTCATGTGTCCACCTGACTGGGCCACAGGGCACCCAGAATTGGTTAAGTATTCTACTGGCATGTCTGTGAGATGGTTCTGGATGAAGTTAACAGTTGATCAGCAGATTAGAGGCCCTCTAGCATCAGAAAGGACCATTTACTCAATCAGGTGAAAACATGAATAGAATTGAATGAGCCAAAGGAGGGCATTTTAACTGCCTGACTGCTTGAGCTATGACACTGGTCTTTTCTAGCCTCTGATCTCTAGCTAAAACTTCCATTCCTTTGGACTAGAGCTTGTGTCACCGATACTCCAAGATCCCCAGATTGTCAACTGCAAACAATGGGACTTGTCAACCTCTACAGTTGTGTGAGCCAATTCTTTAGTCTAAGTGTTTCTGCTCCTCAGGAGACCCTCACTTGGACAACACTGCTCAGAGAGACCCATCCCCCATGCCAGCCACACTAGACCCACCTCTGAGGAACCCTGGGCCTCCTCCTGGCCTGGAAAGTAAAGGGAGTCCTATAGGATACCTCCAGGATGTGGCCTCATGCTCGGCCAGCATCTCCTTTGATGACCACCAGTCATGTGGTTGGCAACTGCATATACCTGGGCACTCACAACTCTAATCATGACATAGCACATCTTGATGCTGTATCCTGTGGTCAAGATAGGCAGGTTCCCTATGTCCTGCCCAGCCCATCTGTACCTCACCCGTCCAGGTAACCATATAACCTAGCAAGACAAGGGGAGAGGATACATGTTCCTACCAGCAACCCCATCTTATTTACCTGTGTCTCTCTTCCCTTGGCTCTAACACCCCTGATGATTTTATTCCATACCTGGCATTACCAATTGCTGGTACATGTGTAATGAATAGCAGTGAGGCAGGGGAGCCTAATTTAATCACTTCTCTCACCATGCCTGTCTCATTAAATTGGAGCACTACTTTCACTCTGGGTATCCAATATACACTGATATCTCTCAAGGAAAACGTTTCTTTTGTTCTTTTGAAAACTAAGCCTCATGTGGGTGGCTTAGGGAGGGAGGAGGGACTTCACAGAGCCCACTACCAGCTCTGACTCCACCCTAAGGACTGACAGAAGGAGCTTCTTGGTGGTCTCTGGCCCTCTCTGGTGTGGTTGTCATGGTCTGGGAGAAAAGGTCCCAGAGCTGGGTCCATAAATGTCAGCAGTGGCTGACTGTACCTTGGTTGAATGGCAGGCCCAGATTTTCTCCCTGTGCATTGCTCTGAGGATAGAATGAGATAATGTATATGAAAGTGATAATAAAGATAATAAAAGATAATAAAATAAAATAAATAAGAAAATAAAGATAATAAAAGATAATAGCCAAGAATTGGAATCAACCCAAATGACCATCCATGGAGGAATGGTCAGCGAAACTGTGGTATATTTACACAATGGAATTCTACTCAGCTGATAGGAAAAATGACATATCAAAATTTAGGAAAAAAAATGGTGTGACTTTGAGCAGACCTTACTAAGGGAACACTCAAACAATCAGAAAATTGAACTCCGCATATTCTCCCTCATATGCGGTCCTTAACAAGGCTAAATGTCAACTCTAGGCAGACTAGGAGAAAAAAGTAAGAAGTTATGAATGAGGGGAAGGGGTGGGGGGAGGGGAACAGCTTAAGCATGAGGCTAAATCAAATTAGGTTCAAAAACATAAAATCCTCAGGAGCATACTGTAACCTATTGAGCCAGTAGTGGGCGTCAACTGGCATGAGGACCCATGAGTAGTAGGGGAGAGAGTCTAAGCCTGTGAATAATTGATCAGTCTGACAACCCCTGGTCCCAGTCACTGGTTCCTTCCCTCACTTAGCTGTTGACCAAAGTGACCTATGAGGTTCCAAAAACAAGACAGAATTCTGTCAAAGCCCTTGAATGCCCTCCCCAGGCCTGAGGCAAACCCCTGTTGCTGAAGAAACCACAGAATGCCATCAATCAGCATCAAGAGACTCTCGAGGTCTGGAATCGTAACCAGCCCCCAGGTGGTAATTAGTGTATTGCTGGAAGGCACTGCACAAGCTGCCAGGGGAAGCTGATCAATGACAGTTGGAGTAGAGACCACTGGCATGAAACACAGTCTGCGGCCATGAATAGGCTGACCTTATCTCCTATTGGGAGAGAACAGCAAACCAAGAAAGGAGCATTCATGCAATGGAGGAGCCTGGGCCTGAGGGAGACAATCAACAGCTTTTAAATTTGGCCAAATATTCCACTTAGGGGAGCCCTTGACTGGAACTGGGGATTCAGGGCGAAATGCACCGGACCCCATACTCTTGGGCTCACAAGAAAAGATGCACTATGGGAGCGAATGACAGGGAGGCTACTAAAAATAGAATCTTGGTAATCCAGAATTGTGTATATTTGTTAACCTAGACTGATCTCATTCTCCGATGGAGAATGTGTTTGTATTTTCCAGGATGCAGCGAGAGAACTGTGGCCCATCTAATCTTACCATCCGACCATAGGCAGATAGCTGAGATCCTGGCAAGAGATGAGCCACCACAGCCATATCATGGAGTATCCATATGGAATCCCACAGAGAATGACAGGACAAACAAGAGACCCACAGCCACAGCCATTCAATCAAGACAGGATAAGGCAGGTTGTCAGAAACAAACAATTTTCGACACAAAGACCCCTAAGCTCACAACATTAAAGCAGCCTTAATACTCACCCACCACGACTCAGGGAACTGAGAGGAAGAGGGGGTGAAAAGATTGTGAGAGCCATGGTGGGGGAGACTATCTAAAGGCATGGCACCCCCCAGTAACAACACACTTGGGCCAGGAGAACCGGGCTGAGTACTAGGCTATCCATGGTCCCCTGCTACAAGGACTGATCCAGACGACCCACGGAGGAGGATATCCAGCTGATTGGGGATGGGGAGGGGGGCATTGGGGAATAGGGGATAACAACTCCTTGTTTGCCCACTAAATAATGTAACTCATTATATATCTTATATATATTATATATAATAATATTATATATATTAAAATAAATAAATAAAAGAAACCCTAACTGGGTAATCGCTGAAAAAAAAAAGGTAGAAGAAATTAACACACACCTCAAGGTTGTCCTCTAACCTCCACATGGACACTATAGCACATGAATACACACATATACACATACATACACACATACACAAATATATACATACATACATACACATATACATACACATAGACACATATGTGCATATATATAAATACATACATACACATGCATACATGCATACTATACATGCTCACATACACACATATATACACACATACACACATACATACATACATATATACATGAATACTATACATATACACATGTACACATACATACATACATACACACATACACACATTCCTACACACATACATACATACATACATACATACACACAAATAAAATTTAAAAGAAAAGCAATGAATAAAAAAGAGAGCAGACACAGGCACAGACACCTGCAGGGCCCAGCAAGCACATCAATATATAAATAATATAAATCACAGAAAGAAAAGGAATGAAAAAATATTTCAACAATAACCAAAATGTCATGAATTTGATGAAAATCATTAATTTAAATATCAAAGAAGCTCAATTAATGTTAAGTAGGATAAATTCAGGGAGACTCACACCAGGAGATAGTATGAAACAAGAGGGGGAAGACAGAAGAAGAGAGAGAGACAATTTGAAAATTGGCAGAAAATGCCTCATCCCAGACAAGGAAGTAGACTGCCATCAAACTGGAGGCCAGAAGACAGCAAGGACACATATTCAAAGAGTAAAAGAAAAAGACTGTGAACCAAGAATTCTCTGTATAGCAAGTGAAGAAGCAATTAAGATAATCACAGAAAAAATTAAAAAGGGAGATATCTTTTGTTAGTATATTTTCTCTACAAAGGATGTTATAAAGGAGTCTGGTTTGGCTGAAATAAAAGGACAAATAGTAACCTGAATTGATAGGAACAATAAAGAACTCTCTGTGGTTAAAAAATAAATTAAATTTTTAAAAAAGAAAAATGAAGAATGCCAATAAAGACAAAAAATAGATAAACATAAAATTTTAAATAGAGTTTTGGGCTGGGGAGACAACTGAATTTGTAAATACTTACCTCACAATCATGAGGACCTGAGTTCAATCCCCAGAATCCATATAAAAAGCTAGGCATGTTGGCTTGCATTTGTAATCTCAGAGCTTTGGAGACAGAGACAAGAGGTGTTCCCTGAGTCCTGTTGGACAGCCAGCCAGCCAGCCTAGACTACTTGGTGTGCTGCACATCAGTAAGGGAACATCTCATAAAAGATGGACAGTGCTCAAAGGACAACACCCAAGAATAACCTTTCCTTCACACACACACACACACACGCATACACATCCATGCTTACCTGCCTACATATAACATACAAATCTTATATACATGTACATATGTATTAAACTCTGTTCTATTTAATTAAAACATAATTATACAACATAGCACATATTTGTCAAAAGTGTATCTGCAATTTATATGGTGTGGTGGTTAAATTCTATTGTCAACTTGATCAGATCATAAAGGAAGTAACAGATAAACCTCTTAAATGGGTCTGTGAGAGTGTTACAGGAAGGATTGATGGAGAAAGAAAGAACTTCCTTTAGAGTGGGCATCCCTTCCAGTGGAGGGGTGTGTGTGTGTGTGTGTGTGTGTGTGTGTGTGTGTGTGTGTCCAAGAGTAAACAGTCATTTGCCTGGCTGCCCTTGCTACTCAAGTCACTGGTGGTTGCATCTACTCTACTGCTACTATTTTTCAGATATTGAACCCCAATTTCATCAGGCTTCCAATGTGGAACAGGAGCTCTTCAGGAATCCTCCAGGTTTTCCTTGCCAGATTGGCGCTGCTGGGGCATCCAGACTTATGGACTGAGAAGCTTACTGGGTCCCTTGATGCAGCTTGTATGCTATAAGCTAACGTAATAAATCCCCTTTATAATATATACTCACACTCTCAGCTTTCTTCCCCTAGACAGCCTTACTACCATATATGGCAAATGATAAGAGATGGAAGGAAAAAGCTATTTTAAACAAGATTCTTAAATGATATTAAATTTTACTAATTACTATTAATCCGAACTAAATTGTTTAAGATGTTAAACTCCCAAAGCAACCACTAGTAAAGAATACATATGTATTACATATGTGATCATTTGTTTATTTAAAGAAACAACAAGAGAATTAAAGCACTGCACTAGGAAATAGCTAATGAAAACTAAGAAAATAATGGCAGAGCAAAACAACAACATGAGGCATATATAGAGAAAAAATAGGAAAATGGAAAATGCAAATTCCATTTTATGTGTAATCACTTCAAGTGCAAATGAGTTAAACCTTTAGGCAAAACAAATGCTTTGAAAGAGTCTACCAGATGTAGTCTACCAAAAACATACTTCAGATGTAAAGATGTGCTATGCTGAAAGTAAAGATAGGAAAACATAAACCAAGCAAATAATAATCAACAGACAGCAGTACAGGCTACACTGACATCAGGTGGAAGATTTAAGATAAAAGGAACAAAGCATGACATTTTATAATGATAAAAAATCCATATATCAGGAGATATAATTGTAAACATACATATCAAAAAGCTCCGTGCAAAAAAATACACAAAACAAAAACTGACAGAATTGAAAACAGAAATAGAAAATTCAGTAATGCTTAGAGAATATTATATTTCATTTCCAAAAATTCATAGATAAACTACATACCAATGCCAACAATGAAATAAACTTAACCAATACCATAAGCAAACAACTATTGAACAACTATAGAACACACTATAGAACTATAGAACACTCCCTTCAACAGTAGGAAAACACGTTCTCATTCACACATGGGGCATGCCTTCGGGTTAGAGTAGACATTATGATATGAAACAAAACAAACTTAAAAATATAAAATCATGAAAAGTGTGTTAGTTGACGTGAAATAGAACTATAGTAGAATATGTGGAAATAAAACAAGATAATACTGGGTAACAAATGGGTCAGAACAGAAATCACAAAGGAAGTTTAGGAAGTTTAAAAATACTGTGTGGAACTCTATCACCCAGACACGACAAGATTGACACACTTATGAACTCACAAGAGCTGCAGGTGCCTGGATGAGGCCAAACTGTTAGATAGGTGAGGAACAAATGAGGACAGGCAACAAGAGGAACTTGATGGAACCTTCCGCAGTGGTGTGAGGCTCTGTATTTTCATCTGTGTACTAGTTACATAAATGTGTACACGTGCAAAAATAAAACAAGCTTTATACTCAAATAGCTTATGTACATTATCAAACTATGATTTAAGAGTTAAAAATAAAATATATAAAACAATAGCAAAAATAAATTAAATTTTTAAAAAAACAAACAGTATCCAGGAATCCAGTATGACTCTGTCACCTTGTTTCCCTCATGTCCCATGGATCTTTAAATAAACATGCAAGTCCTATTTTTCTTTTACTTGATTGGCACTTAATTTTGATGGTTTATAGTGAATGAAGTTAAGTAAAATAATCAAGTCATTCACTCCATGCACAGGGAGGATAGACTGTCCTCATTCTGTCCCTTTATATCTTTAAAAAGTTAATATTATTAGTACTTGTTACTGCAAAAATGTAACAACCTAATGGAAATCCCTCACAGCTGGAAAGAGGACAGTTTCCCACAGGCCTTCCATCCTACCAATCATCCAGTTGCCTGGCTCCTGAGGCTGGCCACTTACATATTTAATTTTTATGCACTCATAATCACCTCACAAATACAACTCTGCTTTTTTATGCTCACTGTAGCACCATAAATGCTTTCCCATAGTCTTCACGATTATCATTTTCATTGGCTAGAGAATAGTCTATTGTGCGGCTACCCCATTACTAAGCCATTCCCCAAACCAACAACGTGGGCTGTTTTCCATTTTCATGTGATATACAGAGCACTGCGGTGCATCCTTAGAGAGCCACATATTTCTCACTAAAATTATACCACTAGGATGAGATCATTAGGTCAAATATATGAACAAATTAATGATTCTAAGAATGTTTTGCACAGTGTTTTTCTAATTGACATGAACAATGTATGAAGATTACATTTTTATCATTTTGGTGATATTATCATAATTTTAATCAGACATGATAGATATAAAATAATTGAATGGATTTCATTTTATTTTGCAATTCCTTGATTATTTCTGAAGCTGTTTGTTTTGACACATTTGTCAATGTGGTGGTTAGAATGTAAAAATTTCCCCCCAGAGCTTCAGGTGTTTGTGATTAAGCTTCTACTCAGTGCTCAGCTGGTGGAGCCTTTGGGAGGTAGAACCTTCCTAGAAGAGGTATGTCATGGGGGGAGAGGCTTGTTAGTCCAGTCTACTGAGTATTCAATGCTAGCCCACTCAGACAATTTCCTCACTGCAACTTTGACAAGATGTAACACCCAGGCTGAGTGCCATGCTTTCTCTACCATGGCGAAACTTCCCCTCAAAACTGTAGGCCCAAATAAGTTCTTTCCTCCCATAAGCTGCTTCAGGCTAGGTGTTTGATTCCAGCAATGGGAAGAGAACTGCGAGTGAGATCTCGGTATTTAACCCTAGGCCCATGATACAGAGACTCGGTTTTTCCATCACACCTCTGTCCACTTTTAAAAAATCACAGGTCAGACAAAGCAGAAGATGGCAGGGGAACATGGGTTAGGGCTCTCAGCTATGGTACAGGCCATGGACACAAACTACAGCCAGGCTCCAAGCTCCAGACACTTCCAGCAACAGATTCCACCTCACGGAGGAAAGGTGGTGTCCCTAGTGGCAGACCTGCTTGTTGCAGGCTGGTAAACAATCACTGAACTCTCATTTCTTAAAATTTTTTTTTTCTATTTTTTTTATTTTATTTTTTTAAATATATTTCAAGTGGTTTATTTTTTTCTCTTATACCAGGCTTATACCTGTTTTTCTTTTCCTCTTTCTTTCTTTTATTTTTTTTATTTTTTTTTTAATATGTTTGTTAGCAGCGCCACTGTGCATAGCAGTAACTGAAGAAAAGCCAGCTGAGGTCAGTTTCTTCCCAGGTCAAAACACTTATAAAGGCTCAGGAGGGGTCCTGAGGGGGTGCGCAAAATATTGGAGGGGCTCAGAAAATAACTGGGGGAGGGGAAGATCAGAGGCACTCTGAGGGAAGGGAGTTGTGCATGGAAGCAGGTGGACACATCAGGAAATCAACCAAGGGGAGGGGAGAAGCACTGCCCCTAGTGGTAGACCTGCTTGTTGCAGGCTGATGAACAATCATTGAACTCTCATTTTTAAATATTATTTCTATTTTTTAAAAATTTTAAAAATGGCAATCCTGCCAAAAGCGATTTACAGATTCAAAGCCATGCAAATAAAAATCCCAACCTCTTTCTTCACAGACATAGAAAAACTAATCTCTTAATATATTTGGAAGGGCAAAAAACCTTGGATAGCTAAAACTATTCTCAGTAAAAAAATCTACTTGGAGGTATCACCATGCCTGACTTCAAACATACTACAAAGCCATAGTAACTAAAACAACATGGTACTGGCATAAAAACAGACAGAAAGATTGTCATGGTTTGATACAGGTGTCCCCCACAAACAATTGAATGTGTTCTGATAGATCGATCTTCAGCTGATGGAAGTTTGGGTTTTACAACCTCGATGAAGCTGTGTTGTTGGGGGTGGGCTTATGGGGGTTATAAGCCAGATTCCCCTTGCTAGTATTTGGCACACCTTCCTGCCGCTGTTTGCAGTGCTGTGGCAGAGGTGATGTCCAGCCCTCTGCTCATGCCATCGTTTTCCCTGCCAGAATGGAGCCTCCCCTCAAGTCCGTAAGCCAAATAAACCCATTCCTCCACAAGCCGCTTTTGTTTGGATTCTTTCTGCGCAGCAACTAGAATGATGACCCCAACAGTTTTGGTACCAGGACATGGGGTCATCTGTTGCTGCTAGAACCCTGATCTTGTGGCTTTGGTCTTCTGGAAGTGATCTATTGGAGGAATGTGGAAGGATTTGAAATCTCAGCCTGAGAGACGCCTCGCAGTGCTGTGAGTACAGCTTGATGAACCATTCTGGTCAGAATTAAAAGACCTGAATGAAGTAAGTACTATGGACTGTGAGGTTTGGCTAACGAGGGGGAGAAAGAACTTTGTCAGGACTGTGCCAGAAGCAGTTTGCGTGACAGGCTTGCTGCGTTCTGCCTGCCTGTGTCCTGGGAACCTGTGCAGGGTTGTTTGATGTAAAGATGGACTGGTGTGAGCAGATGGAGATGGCACAGAAAGAAGATCTTTGGGTCGAAACTGCTGCCCGTTCACCTGCAATTGTTTGAGAGATTACAACCACTGAGATTGGGCCAGCTGGTCTGCATTAGAACAACAGGAAGAATGCGGACTCTTTGAAGTAAGGGGCCTGAATGCTTTGTTTCCCCCCTGGATTAACAAGTTGGTAGCCCACCTGGTTCTGTGGAAGGGAGAGTGGCTAGAAAGAGAGGGTCATTGGATTTGCAACACAGTTT
>PVHP010036848.1:0-17770 GCA_004024765.1 Zapus hudsonius
TTCTTAATTTCCACTTTCTTATCCAGGTTTGACTTCCTTGTTTCGTGTGAGCGCTTGTGTTCTCTTGGAATTCATTCGGCATTTGTTTGTGTCCTCTTTGTGTTCACTCAGGATTCTGTCAGGCAGTACCTGCGTCCTCTGAGCTCTTGGCACAGGTCGGTAATCATTCTTTGTCTGGAGCTTCCCCTAAGCTGCTCTCATGGGGGTCCTCTGCAGTGGGATTGGTAGTCATTGGGCGAGGCATTTTGGTTGGTTTTGTGTTGACTTGCCCATCTGGATATAGTGACTTGGTCAGGTCTTTCTGGCACATCTGAGTTGAGTATTTGGGATGGTGCTTGGTGTTTGTGTGCGTGAGTTCGCTGGTCTCTGCTCTGTGTTGCTTGGAGCTCCGTGGTGGAGATATTTGGTCTGTTAGGTGGATGCAGTAACTCATGTGGTCGAGGTTGGTTTGGTTGCAGCTGTGTCCCAACTTGTGAGACCCCAGCTTCAGTGGTGGAAATTTTAGCTCGCCACCTGAAGATAAAAGAAGGACAGGTCCCCCAGGTCCGATGGCAGTACCTTTGGCTACCTGGATAGGGGTCTAGTGGCTTGGGGAACTTGTGCCTGAACTGATAAGGCAAGAATCCCCTAGCTCCAGTGTCCACGGAGGGGACAGAGGATCTGCGTGCTGGAACTAAGATCCTCCAGCTCCAGTGCCCAGGGAAGAAGCAGGAGAATAGCTCAGGAGGAATCGTGTGTCTGAACTCAGGCAGGACAGGTCCCCCAGCTCTAATGCCTCGGCCAGGAAGGAACACTTGCTCAGAGAACTCTGTGCTGATGCACCCGTATTGTGGGTCCTCCCACTTTCCTGTGCAGCTGTAGCCACACTGACCTCTCCGTTGTCTCATACAGGGTCCCCTTCTGCCTCAGAGCCTTTGCACAGGTGTTCTTCTTTCTGGAGGATTTCCCACACCCCTCCCTGTCTTCTGAGGTGTTACACACTCGCTTGCTTCTCCTGTCTGTCCCCTTCTCCACCTTCTCGTCAGTTTCATGACAGCAGATCTGTCCTGGGTTTTGCTGTATGCCCAGCACCTGAACACTGCCTGAGACTCAATACACATTCGGTGGGTGGGCAAACAGATTTCGAACTAAAAATTGTACTTAAAATGGCTTCAGTTAATTGTTTGCGGTGGGCCTGTGTCCTGGCAGGCCGAAAGGGCATGAAGACCCAATTCCTGCCTCCTGTGCCTGGTGTTGCGTCTGAGTCTGCTTGCATGTCTCTGCTGGGATCTGGCAGGGGTCCTGCTGTGTCTGCTGGTGCTGTCCCTCCTCCTCTGCTGCAGACATGGGTTTATGGGCCCTACATCCCATGTTGGACCTTACAGAGAGGGTTAGCTAGAGACATGGAGCAAAGGCTTGTGTGTGGGTTATGTGTGATTGGTATTGCCCTGAGCCTGCCACAGAGTGCCCTCCACACAGTCCTCTGAGAAACACCAGCATGCCTCTACCCTAGAATGTGGAAACTGAGGCACAGAGGTTTTTCAGAATTCTGCTGTCATAGCAGTCTGGTAGGCTTGCTGCAGATGCTGCCCCTCACCCCAGCCTCCACTCCTGGGTTTGCTGGGCTGACAAAGGCCCTCAGGACCCTGAGTCCACATCTCAGCTTTTTACCCCCCTCCAGGATGTCATGATCGGGCCGTCCTGCTCTACGAGTATGTGGGCAAGCGGATTGTGGACCTGCAGCACACAGAGGTGCCTGATGCCTTCCGTGGGCGTGGCATCGCCAAGCACCTGGCCAAGGTAGGGTAGGCAGCAGACCAATGCAGGACCATCCCCTCCCTTGCAGGAGAGACAGGGCCAGTGGGTAACTACAGCTGGCGTCGTGGCCACAAAGAAGCCTTAAAGGCCTACCTGGCTACGGAATTGCAGCTGGCAGTGGGTGGGCATTGGGCACTGCTTGTCACCCTCCCAGGTCATTTGCTGCTACTCTGGGCCCAGGGTCCCCACAGCCTGACTCTGCCCTGGGACCTGGCATACAGTGATTGCTTAGTAAGTCCTGATGAAGAACAGATGGGTATATCTTCAAGTCAGTGGGCTCATGCCCAGTTTCTGTGCCCATACCTGCCTTTCCAAAGCACCTCAGACCCCAGGCTATTTGCCAACAGATCTGGGCTCAATGAAGGCAGGTGTAGCTAGAGCTGTCCCTGGAAACCCTGTGATGGCTTCCTTACCTCTCCCACAAACTCTGCTCCTGGTTCCACTGGGCTTGGAGGCCTCCTCCACTCTCCCCATGGTGCTTGCCCTTTCATAAAAGGCCAGGCTGCAGGCTGATGTGGCGTTAGCCCAGTTACCAGGGAGAATACTCAATCACTGGGCACAGTGGGAGGGTGGCCACACAGGGAATCTGGGGTAGCAGTTGAGGGAGATGATGACACCCCCTTCTCAGGCAGCAGTGGGCCATGCCCCCCATGCCCACTATGCTGATTGCCACTTTCCCTCTACTGGCCAGGCTGCCTTGGACTTCGTGGTGGAGGAGGACCTGAAGGCCCACCTCACCTGCTGGTACATCCAGAAGTACGTCAAGGAGAACCCCCTGCCACAGTACCTGGAGCGCCTGCAGCCATGACCCTGGCCACCGGGCGCAGGAGCGCGCCCTGCGGCCTTCCACACGGGTCTCATCCAGCCCACGAGCTCTCAGGAACCTGCTCCCACGGGGACAAGCTCAGAGTTATTTTTGCAAGGATATCATCTGCAGCCCTCATCCAGGCTTCTGGGGCTCATCTACTGGCAGAGAATACGTGGAGATCCACGGTGGGGCAACGGGCAGGCCAAGTGGCCAAGGTTCTCCCTGCCCATAAATATGGACCCTCTAGCTTTGCAGAGGCCTTGTTGCCAGCTGTGCATCCCATCTGGCCCAGGCTGGCTGGATCCTTCTCTGATA
The DNA here is from genome assembly GCA_004024765.1 of Zapus hudsonius. NCBI lineage: Eukaryota > Metazoa > Chordata > Mammalia > Rodentia > Dipodidae > Zapus > Zapus hudsonius. The sequence goes on from PVHP010036848.1 coordinate 2,921, forward strand.
GCTGAGGCTCTGATCAGGAGGAGGGCCCCTGCTTCCTCCTCCTCGAGCCAAGAGGAGCAACAGAAACCTCGTGCCAACTTCTCAGGGTGGGGGCGCCAAGCCTCAACCACCACCAGCGCTAGCTAACCCTTTCTCTTCTCAGACTTCATTCCCCTGTGCAAGCAGGCCCAGGCCCAGGCCCGACTGTGTGCACACAACATACACACACATGAACCCATGTGCAGGAAGGCAGGCAGGGGATATCTCTCTCCTTTGTATACATCTGGTGGCCTCTTGGGCATGGGCCCTGCAGGAAACCAAAGTTCCTAGCCCAGGGTCTGCTGTCCTGTGGGCCCATCTGCAGGAGTTGGTTCTGAGGTTACCCGTGTGGCCATGGACTGCTGCGCAGTGCAGCACCCTAGCTTTTATGACCTGTCAGTCACATTTCTTGGGAGTCATTCTGGGGGTGGGGGGTGGCACGTTGCCCCCCAAATACATTTTGTCTTCTCACGTTGGCCTTTCCTGTGGGATACCTTCCACTCACCTCCCCATTTGAGTCGTGACTCAGGCCCTACACACAGCAACTTCAGCCCAGCCAACCAGAGGAACACAGATCTACACCAGGAGACCGGGCAGCCTGCATAGGAGTCCGGGGTCCATGTGCCACACCACTAGGTCATGGCATGGTCAATATCCCCTCCCTTCCTACATCCCCAGCTCCTACCCTGTGCCTGATGATGCTACTCCAGCCTCCGGGAGAGCCCATCACAGCTCCACTCCATTTCCCCCTCACTTGTCCAGCAGGGGCATTTCTGAGGGTCTGGAGACACCCTTATCCTTTAGGAAAACATTGTTGGCAGGGAGAACTCACAGCTGGATGCCACAGTCCCAAAACAAAAGTAATTAGTGGGGCCTCAAGGGCCAGAAAGAGCCACCAAGCTCGACTCTCTCTGTCACATCCTGAGATCCCACATGCTGCGTCTGACAGCAGGTGACTCCTGTCAGACTTCTGTAGTGGCAGTGTGTCCACAATACACTTCATACTTGAATGCGAGGAGCAGAGTTATGTGGGAACAGTGGCTGGGGCTTCTTTGGTGTGCTTGCCTCAAGTCCCTAGAGGGTGACCTGGGCATTCTCTCTGCCTTGGCTGCCTTAAAGTACCACTGACTGCCGCAGGGCCACCACAGCCTGGGTGCAGCAATAACATGCCCTGGGCCCATCTCTGGACAACACTTCCCAGCTCAGCTGCTCTGGTGCTGCCACATCTGCCTGCCCTCCCTCACCTGCTCCTGCTCTGAGTCGCAGGAGCCTGCGGCCCAGGCAGGGCTGCTCACTCTCAGCCTGCTGCATCAGGCCAGGTCTCACCTTGGGGCTTCTCTTACTCAGTCTGTCCAGGAAGTCATTCATGTGCCTTTTCTATTCTGGACCTGCCACCTGTGGTATCTGGGCCAAAGCTGGCTTGGGGGACCCTTCTCAGATCAGCTGAGGCTTCTCAACACCCTGATATGACAGAGATTGTCATTTGTATGTCTGCAGCACAGGGAGCCCCAGGGTGAGAGAGGAGCGGAAGTAGACTGGAAGGGTCCTTCTCCTTAGAGTTAAGGTCAGAAGTGGCTGTAGCCTGGTTGAGGTTTCCCAGAATGACAGAAGCATCAGTCTGGGTGATTTTGACATCTGTGTCCTTCCTCACAGCCCGTGAGTTCCATACCTTTCTTCCTCCCCTCACAGAGGCCATGCTCCCAACTGCCTGGGCAGCAGTTCCTGAGTTTTTCTGGAAGAGGCCATAATGTCACACCAGCCTCTGACACATGAACTGCTATCTGCCTTGAAAAGTGAGTCCTTTGGGGATTTCCTAGCCTGGTCCAGGGAGGTGTGGCCCTGCTTTGGTAAACAGGCCTGTAGGAACAGTGGCGAGTTTTCCAAAATGAGTACCAGTCTGCCTGTTACCCAGAAAGGAGTTGGGTAACTGCCCTAACAAAGGATTGAAGAGGTGTAGCAGTTGCCAGGATCCCCCAGTCTTACCCAGCTGAGTCAATGGCAACTCTAGAATACACCAGCTACTGGGTGTGTTCTACGTATGGAAGAGACCCACTCGGCTCAAGGGTCCTGGATCCATGACTAGTTCTTGTCCTCTGTGGCACCCAGGCCATGCCTTGTGCTCTGATTCCTACTTGGGGAGATAATTGTTCTCAGCAGAAATGTCTGTTCCTTTGGAGGGCTGAGATGGGGCTCTGTCTTGTTATATAAGGTGCATGGCTCATTGAGAATGTCTGGTCAGCATGCAGAAGGCTGGCTTGCATGCTGGACTGGAACATTCCTGGAGCACCTAGCAGCACACTCACTGTTCCTCAGACCAGGACTCTGGCTGGTACCAATCCTCCCAGACGTCCTTTGACTAGTCTCAGGGTCTCTCCTTCCAGCTCAACGCCCTAAATTTCACATAAGCGATCTGGTGAGATGTGAATCAACTTGGAACTCTGCAACCTCCAGGATCAAATTTAAGGTTTTCAGTTGTATTCATCCTATGGCTTCAAGCTATTAAAGATGCTTTTCTAGTTGTCGAGGAGGCTCTCTGGTTGTCTCTCTGCACCTGGGGTTGAGCAGTCGATCGTGCCTTAAATCTCCACTGTTGTTCACAGCCACAAGTCCACAGCAGACTCCAGATGTGGACCCCACGACTGGAACCAAGGGTCACAGCCATTGCGTCTTTCAGGCTTTGCTTTCAAAAGACATTTTACCCAACACAGGGACACCAGTGGTACTAATTTTGCTGCTTGCTGTCTATTTTATGCTGCCACATTGGACCTCTGGGACTGGGCAACATAAACGAGGTTTATTTGTACCATTCTGAGGGCCACATCTGGCCAGGGGCTGGGTGCAAAACCTGTAGCAGGCGGCAGAAGAGCAGGGCCGCTGCCTCTGTGAGGAGCTGCACACCCTCTGTGAGGAGGCCACTCCTGCAGTATGACTGTGCCTGAGGGCAGAGTCCTCATGACCTTCTGAAGGTCCACCTCTCACTACACTATTGCTTGGAGACTTGAGCTCCTTCAGATCATATCAGTACTGAATGCTGTGAGCTTTCAAGGGTCTGTTTTCTCCCAGTAATTAAGTCATTCCTAGGTTCCAGCCCAGTGGAGGCAGATAAATCAATCCCAGCATTACAAAGTCAGTCCTGGAGCTGGGAAGATGGCTCAGCAGTTAAAGGCTCTTGTTTGTAAAAACCTGTCATCTTGGGTTAATTTCCCAGTGGCAAGAGACCCTGAATCACTGTTTGTTTATAATAATAAAATTAAGAAAAAGGGGGGGTCAGTTCTGTTACCAGCAACAGTATCAGCCAATGCAGTCAGGAAAATGCAGACTGCTCAGGCACAGCAGACATTACAAAAACTGGTAAAAAGCCAGGCGTGGTGGTACACACCTTTAATCCCAGCACTCTGGTGGCAGAGGTAGGGGGATTGCTCTAAGTTTGAGGCTACTCTGAGACGACATAGTGAATTGCAGGTCAGCCTGGACTAGAGGGAGACCCTACCTCAAAAAAAAAACCTGGTAAAATAAGCAAAATGACCCAGGTTACACTGAGACTGGAGAGAGCAAATGTCGCTCAAAGCCATGATTCCAGGGTTGCTGGGATTGCTCAGAAGCATGTGCTTGCTGGTCACTCCTGTCACTACCATAAAATAAAAATAAACCCAAATTCAGAAACTCTTTAGTGCTTCTAATCCCTTGCCTCACCAATGAATGAGACCTGCAAGCCCTCGGCCTCTCTGTGACATGAAGGAAGGGAACCCATAGACCATGAGCATAATCAGAATGTTCTTGCCTGCTAGGGGCTGGGACAGCACAGGACATGACAGCCTGCTGATACCACCAAGCCTAATGGATAACGAGCAGGCTAGGGGGTTGCTCAGTGGTAGAAGAATACTTTCCCAGCATGTGCCAGGCCCTAGGTTCCATTAAGAGAAAACCAGAGAATGACAGGCCTTAGGATGGTGGTTTGTATGATTGCTTACTCACTGTTACTAGTTTCTGGCCCATTGTAAATGGTTCAGCTATCTACCAGGCAATGCTTTCCTATTTGATGGTTAACGATGCTTGCTTGCAAAACCTGTTGGCCCACATTTAATTCCCAGTACCCATGTAAAGCAAGACACAGGTCTGGAGAGAGCTTGGTGGTTTAGGCACTTGCTTGCAAAGCCTAATGATTCAGGGTTCAATTTCCCAGTTACCACGTAAAGCCAGATGCACAAAGTGGCACATGCATCTGGAGTTTGTTTGCTGTGGCTAAAGGTCCTGGCATGCCCATTCTCTCTGTGTGTCTCTCTCTTCCTGCTTGCAAATAAAATTTTAAAAAACAGTCCAAACTTTAAAAAGGGGGGGGGGTGGAGAGATGGCTCAGCAGTTAAGTCACTTGCCTGCAAAGCTTAATGACCTGGGTTTAATTCCCAAGTGCCCACATAAGGCCAGATGCATAGTGGTCCATGAATCTGGAGTTTGTTTGCAGCAGCTAGAGGGCCTGGCGCATCCATTCTCTCTCCTTGCAAATAAAACATTTTGAAATTTTAAAATTAAAAAAAGAAAACTTGCTGGGCAGGTGGTACACGCCTTTAATCCCAGCATTTGGGAGGCAGAGGTAGGAGGATCATCGTGAGTTTGAGGTCAGCCTGGACTAGAGTGAGACCCTACCTCAAAAAACCAAAAACAAAAAGAAAACTTAAAAAAAGTAGCTGGGCGTGGTGGCGCATGCCTTTAATCCCAGAACTCAGGGAGGCAGTGGTAGGAGGATCACTGTGAGTTCAAGGCCATCTTGAGACTACATAGTGAATTCCAGATCAGCCTGAGCTAGAGGGAGACCCTACCTCGAAAAACAAAAAAAATAAAAACACTTTCAGGGGCTGGAGAGATTGCTTAGTGGTTAAGGCACTTGCCTGCAAAACCTGATTATCTGGGTTCAATTCCCTAGTACGCACATAAAGCCAAATGCACAAAGTGGTACATGTATCTGGAGCTCAATTGCTACAGCTAGAGGCCCTGCCATACCCATTCTCACTGTCTGTTTCTCTCTGCTTGCAAATAAAATTAAAAAAAAAATTTTTTTAAGCTTTTGGGTTGGATAGATGGCTCAGTGGTTAAAGCACTTCCCTGCAAAACTTACTGACCCAAGTTTGATTCCCCAGTACCCATATAGAGTCAGATGTACAGTGGTACATGCATGTGGAGTTCAGTTGCAGTGGCTGGAGGCCCTGGTGCGCCGATGCTCTCTCTCCCTCTCTATCTATCGTCTCTGCTTGCAAATAAATAAAAATACTTTTAGGAAGCTTTCTTATTTATCTGAGGGTCCAAGTAACACACACAGGTCAGTAACCGTGGAGTCGGGTGGGGACCAGGCTGGTGAGATTTGCTGGATTTCTGGATTAGGAAAGGGCTGTGGGGCCCATCAGGCCAGGCCTCAAACCACCTTGGGTTTGATTGTTCCTGAAGGTGAACTTCACAGAAATCACACAACAGACTTTCCATAGCACATGCCACATAGCACAGCTGGAAGGAATCAGCCTCTTCAGTGACTGGAGTCTAGAAATAGTGTTATTGTTTGGATCTGTAATGTCTACCAAGGTCCATGTGTTGTCAGCTTGGAACCCAGCATGTGCTATTGGGAGGTGCTGGGAATTGGGTCACTGGGGCTGCGTCCCTGAAAGAGATATGGCACCTTCCTCTTTCCTTCTCTGCTTCTCACCCATCATGACTCATTGTCTTTCTGGTGGGTTACAAGCACCACAACAGGAGTCTGTTTTCTATCTTCTGGGTTTCACTGTGTAACGGAGGCTGGCCTGGAGCTCGCCTGGTTACCAGGCGGGCTGTTGTAGTTACTTTTGCAATATTGGGCTGAAGCGCCTGACCAAAAGCAGCTGAATGAAGGACTTTTTTATTTTGTATCTTTTTTTTGTTTTTTTGGTTTTTTGAGGTAGAGTCTCCCTCTAGCCCAGGCTGACCTGGAATTCACTATGTAGTCTCAGGGTAGCCTTGAACTCATGGCGATCCTCCTACCTCTGCCTCCCGAGTGCTGGCATAAAGGCGTGCGCCACCACACCCAGCAAGAACTTTTTTATTTTGGCTTCCAGCAGAGAAATACAGAGAGAGAGGGGGAGGGAGAGAACACCAGGGCCACCACCTTGTCTGACATATGTGGGTCCTGGGGAATTGAACCCAGGGCCTTAGGCACCAGAGGCAAGTGCCTTAACTGCTGAGCCATCTCTCCAGCCCCATGTAGCTTTACTTTTTAGCCCAAACGTTTGTTACTTTCTGTGCCATATCCTGCCATTTCTTCTTGATTCAAGAAGAATCAAGTTCTCCTAACACAGGCAGAAAGCAGCAAGCCTCTCACACAAATTGCCTCTAGCCCAATCCAGACGAAACTCTTCCCCTCACAATCCAAACCTCACAGTCAACAGTTCTTTCTCCGTTTAGGTCTCTCTGACCAGAATTATCCATCAAATTCTGCCTTTGGCACTGCAAGGCATCTGTTAGGCCAAGGTTTCAAATCCTTCTACATTCCTCCTGCAAAACAATTCCAAAAGACCAAAGCCACACAGTCAAGTTTCCAGTAGCAAGGACTCCATTTCACTGGTATCAATTTTCTGTTGTAGTTTTGTGTTGCTGGGATAAAGCATGCAGCCAAAGCTTCTAAATAGAAGAAAGTTTTCTTTTGACGTACAGACTCGAGGGGAAACTTCATGGTGTCAGGGAAAAGATGGCAGAGCAGAAGCTGGACATCACAACAAGTGGACAAGAGTGGCCAGTACGTGAGCCAAACTAGTTAGACCTAATAAGCCTCAAAGTCCACCACCAGCAACATGCCGTCTCCAGCAGGCTCCGCCTTCTAAATTGCCATCAGCTGGAGTCCAAGCATTCAGAACACAAGTTTATGGGGGGCTGCTTGTCCAAACCACCACACAAGCCTTGAACTCACAATCCTCGCGCCTCAGCCTCCTGAGTGCTGGGATTGCTGTCATGCACTACCACACTGGGAACACGTTCTCTTTTGCTCACTAGGATATCCCAGCATCTAGATCAGAATCTGACACAGTGATCAAAACATTTGTTGGATGGAGGAATGAAACAGACAAGTAGGTAGATGGGCAGGTGGATGAGTGGATGGACAGGTGGGCAGATGGTTGAGTTGTGGCTCATGCAAGTCACAGTGTGTAAACAGAAAGGGTTGAGCCAGGTGTGGTGGCGAATGCCTTTGATCCTAGCTCTTGGGAGAAAGAGGGCGTAGGATCCCTGTGAGTTTGAGGTCAGCCTAGGACTACAGAATGGGTTTCAGGTCAGCTTGGGCTAGAGTGAGACCTTTCCTTAGATAGATAGATAGATAGATAGATAGATAGATAGATAGATAGATAGATAAAAGTTTGCAGTTTGCAGCAGCTGGAGGCCCTGGCACTTGACACAATGGTCCCCAATAAATCCAATTTTAGGAATCTCTTGCTGACAGAAGGAAAAGGCTGGGAGCTTGGTTTCAGCCAAAGAAGGAACTTGTCTCCCGGGAGATTTAACACAATGCTGACAACTTTGCAGGAGAGACAATGATGATGGGTGGAACTACATCCAGACTAGAGCTATTAATTATGCATACTCCTTAATTTATTAATATATAATATTTATTTTGGTTTTATACAGATAAAGCATCACATCAGCCTGGTGGCCCACACCTTTAATCCCAGCACTGGAGAGGCAGAGATAGGTTCAAGGCCACCCTGAAACTACATAGTGAATTCCAGGTTAGCCTGGGCTAGAGTAAGACCCTACCTCAAAAAACAAACAAATAGGGCTGAAGAGATGGCTTAGCAATTAAGGCATTTGCCTGCAATGTAGAAGGACCAGAGTCTGATTCCCCAGTGCCTATATACAGCCAGATGCACAAGAGGGCGCATGTGTCTGGAGTTCATTTGCAGTGGCTTGGAGGCCCTGGTGTGCCCATATTCTCTCTGTGTTTGCCCCCCCCTCTCAAATAAATAAATAAAATATTTTAAAAAAACAAATGAAAAAGAACTGTAAAGATTTTTTTTAATATTTTATTTATTCGTTTTCAAGCAGAGAGAGAGAGAGAGAGAGAGAGAGAGAGAGTGCACCAGGGCCACCACCTTGTGGGTCTGGCCTATGTGGGACCTGGGGAATTGAACCAGGGGCCTTAGGCACTGGAGGCAAGTGCCTTAACCGCTGAGCCATCTCTCCAGCCCACTGTAAAGATTTTGGAAGCCCCTTTCATCCACCCCCTACTCCTCTGGCCCTACTCTAACTGTCCTTTCAAAGTTATGTTATGAAAATTGAGGTTTTGGAGAATTTTTTAAAATATTTTTTATTTATTTGTAAGCAGAGAGAGACGGAGAGAAAGACAAAATGGGTGTGTGTGCCAGGGCCTCCAGCAACTACAAACAAACTTGGACGTACCACTTTGTGCGTCTGGCTTTATGTGCGTACTGGGGAATTGAGCCTAGGTCACTAGGCTTTGCAGGCAGGCACCTTAAACTGAGCAATTTCTCCAGCACCACAGAGTTGCTTTCCACTCCCCCCTATAAGTGAGCTCAGACTAGGACGAGGATCTTGGAATCAACACCTGCTGTTATGGCAAATCCTAGGCCCTTCAGTCCTGGGAAGGAGCTGGGAGAAAACAGTTCTTCCCAGACAGCACCTGCTGACCCAGAACAAGAGATCAAAAGCCCAGCTCTCCTAGTTCAGGATGATGTGGCTTTACCAGCAATCAAACACCAGGCACAGTGTGAGCCAGAAACCCCCCCATACAGTGTGAGCCAGACACCCTCATAGTGTGAACCAGACACCCTCCATATAACCCTCCCCTTCCTACTTCTCCACAAGAAGATTTTATAATCTTTTTTTTTAAAATATTTTTTATTTATTCATTTTCAAGCAGAGAGAGAGAGAGAACACCAGGGCCATCACCTTGTGGGTCTGGCTTATGTGGGTCCTGGGGAATTGAACATGGGGCCTTAGGCACTAAAGGCAAGTGCCTTAACCGCTGAGCCATCTCTCCAGCCCTATAATCTTTTTTAAACTCTTTATTTAAGAGAGAGAGAGAATGGGCACATCAGGGCCTCCAACCACTGCAAAGGAACTCCAAGATGCCACCCTGTGTATCTGGTTTTACATGGGTACTGGGGAATTGAACTCATGTCCTTCTGCTCTGCAGGCAAACACCTTTTCTTATGGTATGATTCAGAGCTTTGCTGGAGAGATGGCTCAGTGGTTAGGTGCCTGCCTACAGTGATTCAGAGCTTCCTCTTCTTCCTTCCTCTGAACCCCATCACTCCTTGCTGGTGTTAATAAACTTTGGGTCCCAAAGACTGCTTCAGTGGTCTTCTGAATTCCAACCCCAACAACATTCTGTGATCGTCTAGGGGGACTGGGACCCCAGAAGTATGGAGCCTCCCTCATCTCTCCCCTGACCCGCTCCAAGGGCGGACTGTGACCGGTCAGAGTTAACTTCTGAGCCAGCCTGAGCCCAGACCCACCCGAGGGAGACAGACTTCACAAGGCCTCTGGCTGGGTCAGGGCCCGGGGTTCTCCGTGTGGAGTTTTTCCTCACGATGGGAGCCTTCTCCTCTTAATCAAATCAAGTCTCTCTAAACCTTACCCTCTGGTGGTCTATGAATCTAATGTTTTCAATTATAAGACAATCTGGGATGTTTTAAATCTGGTGCGTTGGAATTGGCAAGGAACCCCCAAATCCCCACTACAATATGTGTGGACCTATCAGCGAAGAATGGTTCAAGGAAAAGACATCCTCATGCGTGGGTACAGGCTGCTCAGTCACAATTCAGTGGCTTATCTTTAGCCAAATATCGTCTTGGGGGCTCTTAAATGACACCTTCAAATGTTTAGAAGCCTCTTTCTTATCTCTGGTGGTGTCTTGGGTGGGGTTACGATCTGATGAGGTAAAACCAGGAACCATATCCTTTTACTGTAAATGAATTTTCTGGTGAATGTAGGCTCAAGTTCACAACAGAGGACTCGGGTCTTGTTTGGCTTCAGGAGACACGGGAGCGATCTGAAAAGGGAGGTAAGCTTCAGATTAGAGGTCTCAATGTCTGGGTCCTAACTTATTTGCAGTGGGGGGAATGGCGGGGAGAAGAGGTGAAAGCGAGAGAAAGGGATGTGTGTACCAGAGAGGAGGGGGTAGGAGGGACCGAGAGGGAAGAAAAGGGGTGCGTGCACCTGCAGCAGGAGCGCCAGAAGAGTGAGAGGCAGAGGGGGTTTTACAGGAAGGAGAGAAAGTGCCCTGCAAGGAAGGTGCTTTGGGAGGTCTGGGGAAGGGGTGGGTGGCCTTCCAGAGTCTTGGTATGACAGTTTCAGGCACGTTCCATAGACCTCCCCTCCCCTTCAGTGGGAGGTGTCTAGCTAGAGCGCAAACCTAGGCGCTAAAACTGATTGGTCAGGTATGAACCAACCACCTGCCTCCCTGCCCACCTAGGGCAGGAAATACTCACTGAACAGATAGTTCTGTCTCTTCCTCACCCACATGGCCTAGAAGAAGGACCTCTAACTCTCAGGGACTGGTAAGGTCTCCCCAGCCCCTGGATTTCTCTTCCACATGACCCTTTCCTTCTCAGGATCTTTCCTTTTCCTGCGTGTGTAGGTGAACAGCCTAGATTCTGTTAAAACCTCTCCCACGTGTTCTCCCCACACGGGGGGCTGGACGTGGCGGTTGGGCTGCTTCCCCCCTCTTTCCCAAAACCTCTGAACTGACTCCAATCTAGAATAAACGTGTGGGATCAGAAAATGCTCTCTGTCGAAGTTGTCCAATTCTTTGGCGTTCTGAGACGTGAACTCTGGGGAAGCGCAGTGGGGAAGGCCCGGGTGTTCACCAGCTGTGCCCAGTCCCCACTACATTAGCTCCGATTACCACAGAAAAGGGCAGTCTCAGATCCCAGGCCTAACATGGCCAAGTGGTCAGGGAAAGAGGAGATGGGTAGAACACTCTGGATTCTTAGAAAATTGTGGATTTGCAGCTGAGACAGAGAAAGGTCTTAAGACCTTAAGATAATTGTGTTGGAATTTTTGATTCTCAGCTGATAAGAGGCTGGGGGAGGTATACCTTTTCTTTTCCATTTTTTGGTTTGGGGTTCACAATATAGGACCTAGACCAGACAGCTTCCCAGGCCCAAATTGTCCTTTAATGCTCAGCAAGAGCGGGAAGGGGACTCTGAAACACTCTGGAGAGGGGAAGGTGATTACAAACCCCTTGGGGAAGGGGAGGAGTCTTGCACTGCAAGGGAAGGATGGTTGAGCAAGTGACTCAAGTCTACTTGATAGGAAGCATTCCTTTTCTGGGCCTGGATTTTTTAAGGCCACTTAGGGTTTTCTGGAGTGCTGCAGAAAATTCCCTCAGCAAAGTGAGGTTTGAATTGCCACATCCTCACTTAGGAAAACACATAGTAGTGTTAGGGTCCACGAATTGCCCCAATGATGACCACCACTCACGTATGCAAAAGCAAGAGCATTTATTCCTCGAGACAGCAAACCAGCATGCAGGGGTCAACCCGCTAGCAAGAAGGCGACCCTGGGACTGGAGTAATTGCTCAGCGGTTAAGGCACTCGCCTGCAAAACATAATGACCAGAGTGCACACATAAAGCCAGATACACAAAGTGGCACATGCATCTGGAGTTCATTTGCAGTGGCTGGAGGCTCTGTTGCGCCCATTCTCTCTCTGTCCTTGCTTGCAAATAAATAAATAAACAAACAAACAAATAAATAATAAATAAAATAATTTTTAAAAAGGCAACCCTGTTAGGAGCACCACAGGCTCCTTTTAAATATCTTATCTAACCAAGGAAATGGGGCAAATTAGGGAGGGAATACTGTCCTCTGGAAACATGCAACCAGAACCAGCTATGGAAGAAAGATTTATTTCAGGCTTACAGTTTCAAGGGTGGAGAGTCTGACAGCACAGAGACAGTCTGAATAAGGGGACTCTCAACACCCAGCAGGCTGAAGGAATCAACTCCAAGGAATGCCCCTGGCGACACACCCCCTTCAGCAAGCCTTCACCTCTCAAAGATTCCACCAGATGGAAACTGTTAGAAAAGAAGATCGGGAAATGCAAAAAGAGGAGACTCGGTTCAGTAGCCAAGACACACTTGATTCTGGAAAGACCGAGAAGGGCTCTGAAAGGGCTGACCTGGAATTCACTATGTAGTTTCAGGGTGGCCTTGAACTCATGGCAATCCTCCTACCTCTGCCTCCCGAGTGCTGGGATTAAAGTCATGTGCCACCACGCCCGGCTAAAAAAAAAACATTTTTTTAAAAAGCCAAGAGATGGGATTTTCTGGACCTGTAGCCCCAAGAGCAGAGCTGCCCAAGCTAGTCTGAGACCAGAGGGTTCCCTACAGCTGAGCACAGTCATGCCCTTCCCTGGGCAGCATATCTGATGTAGGCAGTTTGTCTTTCAGCAATGGCCCTTGTAGGGCATTGGGGATCTTGTGTGCTTCATTGATGAGCCATCTGTTTGTTGTTTTTTTTAATATTTTATTTATTCATTTTCAAGCAGAGAAATACAGCGATAGAGAGAGAGAGGGAGAGAACACCAGGGCCACCACCTTGTGGGTCTGGCATATGTGGATCCTGGGGAATTGAACCCGGGGCCCTAGGCACTGGAGGCAAGTGCCTTAACCACTGAGCCATTTCTCCAGCCCTGTTTGTTGTTTTTTGTTTGTTTGTTTGGGAGACCCTACCTGGGGGGGGGAGGATCATTTGGGGCTAGGAAGATGGCTCAATGGTTAAACGTGCAAGAGCTTGCAAAGCCTGCCAGTCCAGGTTCAGTTTCCAAGCCACCCACACTAGGCAGATGAACAAAGTGGTGCAAGTGTGTGGTTTTCATGTGCAGTGGCAGGAGTGCACACACACCCATTAGCAGCACCAGGGGTAGGAGGAGCCCTGTAAATTGTTCCAGGCCAGCAGCCTGAGCTACAGGGAGACCCTACCGAAGAGAAATTTTTTTAAATTGAGCATCTATAAACATGGTTGAGCAATAACGAAGACAAAACAAATTAAAAACAAAGATAAGGGCATCTTTAATTGGACCTGAACAGGAAAACTGAAGTAAAGCAGAACAGAACAGGTCAGACGCATGTCGTCAAGGAGAGGTAAAGAAGCCCTGGTGTGGTGGTGCACGCCTTTAATCCAGCAGGCTGGCCTCGAACTCACAGTGATCCTCCTACCTCTGCCTCCAGGGTGCTGGGATTAAAGGTGTGTGCCACCATGCCAGGCTAGAGGCACTTTTTAAGTATACCAATTTAGATCCTAGCTCTGAAGTAGGAAAATTATATCTACACACTTGCTCAGATTATTAAGGAAAAGCTCCAAAAACCTGTTAAAAGTAAAACTTGGCCGGTGTGATGGTGGTCCCAGCACTCTGGAAGCAGAGGTAGGAGGATCACTGTGAGGCCAGACTGAGATTATGTAGTGGATTCCAGGTCAGCCTGGGCTACAGCGAGACCCTACCTCAAATAACAACAACAAAAAAAAAAAAAACGGTGAAGAGCCGGATCTCTGGTGGGGTGACATCTGCACCCCTGTAACCAGCATTTAGTTATAAAGTCTAGTAAATCAAGAGTTTCAGTCCCTGGAGCTTGTCACCCATGAGACTTCGGAGAAAACCATCTCAAGGAAATCCCGTGCTGTGTGCTACAGAGACACTGGAGGCAGGAGAAGGGAAGAGCATCACACTTTCGTTTTTCAGAATAAGAGTTTGAGGTCCCCGGGATATCGTAGGAGAAAGCAGAGTCAGCCAGAGTAAATCTCCCAGAGTTGCCCCTCTTGGATGGGTCAAGCATTGAGCTCGTGTGTGGTGTACATGTGGAGGTGTGATAGAAGGCCCACGAGCTGGTTTAACCTGGCAAAAGAATTGACTCCCTGGGCAGGAGGGATAATCAGAAAGGAAGAAGTGAAGGGTAAACCCCAGGAGACCGGCAGAGAACTGGGGTTTGGAGATGGTGTCATCAACATCCAGAATAGACATGAAAGATGAAATTAGGGGTCCATCAGAAGGAAAGGTAGCCTACCTTACACTCTGACTTTACTTGGGTTCAGCAGCCTTGATGAGGTTGAAGCTGTTGGGGGGTTCTGAGCCAGGGCCCTTGGAGAACCAGACAGAGTCCATCTTGGAGTTAGAAACTATTTTGTAACAACCAATGTTCTACTTGATCTAATCGTATCTTCAACTCGCCTAGAATCTCTCTGACTGTGCTCTACCCCTCCCAAGAATCTCCCCACCCTGACTATGCTATCACTCTTCCTGGAATCTAAGTTACTCCCCTTCTTGACCCTGATAAGACCCAGGCCATCCAGAGAAGAAAATGCCAATGTGGCAGAAGAGGGGTTAATTACTGGGAGTTGTGAGAGCAAAGAAAACTGAAACCAGTAAGGCTGCTGAAAGAGTTAACTGCAGGGAGGCTAAACTTCTCCCTGCTCAACAGCAGAGTATCAGAGAACCTAACAGAAAGAAGTCCTTGAAGAGAAGACAGAGAGGATCATTTATACTAGGGGAGAGTGCTGCCATGACAGATGGACAGGGCACCACAGCTGCACAGACAAGGGAGAAGCATGTCTTAAAAGCTGCTTTGCTTTGAAGAAGTTATCTAGTTATTTTGACTCACATAGAATTTACAGCTAGCTGCAGCATTTCACCTATGTAAGTCCTGCTTAATTGCACTTCTGTTTGATAAATTCCTTCTTGGAAATGCTGCAAGGTTTTGGAGATTAAAAACCCCACTTTTTCCTTTGTTTGCTGCTAGTCTCCTGAGGCCTGCATTTGGGTGAGGCAGCCACTGATCAGCTCCTGTGTGCACAAACACAGCTT
>PVHP010036849.1:0-17691 GCA_004024765.1 Zapus hudsonius
CACCCATCAGTGACAACACACTTGGGCCAGGAAGACTGAGATGAGTACTAAGATATACAGGATACCTTGCCACAAGGACTAATACAGACAGCCCACAGAGGAGGATATACAACTGATCAGGGATGGGGAGGGGGGGAATTGGGGAATTCGGGATAACAACGCATGGTTTGCCCACTAAATAATGTAACTCATTATGGATAATAAATATTAAAAAAAGGAAGATTTAAAAAGAAAAAAGAAAAAAGGAAAGAAAGGAACGAAGAGAAGAACAAAAAAGGAAGAAAGAAGTAAAAATAAGAAAAAGAAAGGAAGAGAAGGATGGAGGGAAAAGGAAGGAAAAAAGGAAGAAAGGGAAGAAGGAAGGAAAGAAGGAAGGAAGGAAAGAAGGAAGGAAGGACAGAAGGAAGGAAACAAGCAAAGAAAAGGTGAGATGGTTTTGTAACAGGAAAGCTGGGAATTATAATTTAGAGAGTACCCAGCTACTCTCAATGAATCTCAGAACTGAAGGAGTACCTGAATTTTTGTCTATAAAGTTAAAGAATTAAAATTATAGAGCACCAGAGGTTAAGGTATAGTGGGAGACTTTGTTTAAAGGAAAATGGGAAGTTACAGAGATCTCCAGCTACTAGTGTGGGGAGAGCACCTGGGAGATGTTTTAGCAAAATCTGTGCTGCTCAGCCAAACAAGCAAAAGAAGGAAAGATATCAGAGGGCTCCTGTCATGAGGAAAAAGCTTCATATGGGAAAGAATCCTGAGCCATTAGGCTATGGTGAGAAAGGCCTGGAAATTCAGAGGTCCTTCTAGCAAGCCATATGGTGGAGAGAAGGGCTGGACTTCTAATATCTCAGCCAGGTAAGTCAGAGAGACAGCTGGATGGTCCATAACTGAGCAATCGGTTTCAGAATCTAGGTTGGAACTCTAGTTAAAGACATCTTCCAATCAAGGGGAGGGGTCGGGCGTGGAATCTGTGGAACTTGCCTGAAAGAGTGAAAATACATTATCAGCCTAAGGGAAGTGAGTTTCAATGCTTCTGCATGTGACAGGATGCCACAGGTACCCAAGAGCCAAGCTGAACATTTCTTTGTGTGATGCACACACACACAAGACATCAAAAGAAGTTCATGAACTAAGAATTCAGAGATGGAGGATATGCTGCTCTTTAGAATTGACAATTAAATATGGAAAGCCGGATAATCACATCTGTTCAAGGGAGGTAGAAGGCACAAAGAAGCATTTCCAAAGATGGGAAAAAAATGTCTTGTTTTTAAACATCACATGCTTCACAATAAGCTATTGAGAACAGTAGCATTTTCATTTAAATTTTTAGCATCTTAGTAATAATTTCCAAATCCCACAGTGTCAGCTAACAATGGATAAACATTAGTAAGATATAGATATTAGAATACAAATGCCTCTCAGCACAATTCCTACTTGTGTCAGGGAGAAGAATACATTTCTCTTTGTTCCCTGGCATCTGAGAATTGCTCAGCATTTCTGGGAGACTGTTATCAAAGGCATCATCGATGCAGCAAGTTTAATTTGAGGCCAAACAGAAGCAAAAACAGCAGAGTCAAAAAGAGCGTGGAACAAGAATCTTTAAGCTGTCTTTCAAAACTGAATAGTTTATAAATTTGCTTAATAGGCAAGTGAATTCTGTTTCTCATGATATGTTAAATTTAAAATCTACCTCTAGAGTACACAGTGGCATGGAAATTTGCATGGAAACACACAGGTTCAGCACACATGGGAAGAATTGCAAGGAAGGAAAGAAGGAAAGAAGGGAGGGAAGAATGGAGGGATGGACAAAGGAACAGAGGGAAAAATAAAGGAGAATTTGTCATTATTAGGTAATGGAAGTGCACAATACAAAGCTATTAAAAGTAAGTCAGAAAAACGGACAGTTTCTAAACACTGAGTCATAACCTGTCTAATTTTATGCATGCAAAATTTCTTGCAAAGGGTAGAATTTTTAAATTCTATTTTTACTCAGTGGATAGTTATAGACTCTGAATATTTAACTCCTAGATCACAACACTGGGTTCTCGTTAATTTTAAAATTGTTTATTTGCTTTTCATTTCTTTTCCTAAATTGCTTTGTTCTAATAGCATTAATGAACTTGAAATTGGACATTTTGATTGAAAACTAGCCTCCTGCCTTGAA
The DNA here is from genome assembly GCA_004024765.1 of Zapus hudsonius. Lineage (NCBI taxonomy): Eukaryota > Metazoa > Chordata > Mammalia > Rodentia > Dipodidae > Zapus > Zapus hudsonius. Next base: position 2,162 of record PVHP010036849.1, read on the forward strand.
AATAAATGTGTCTGTCTTGCCTCCATACTTATTTTCAAAAACCATAGGAGGTCATTATCTGGACAGAGCATTTGTGTCTGGCCATGTTGCATGAGGTATCTTGATCTTGAGTTTCGAGGGAAATTATTTATCAGAAAGTCTGTGTCAGCCAAGTCTCAGCAGACCTCTGAGAGAGGATCAACCCCAGTGTGCTTAAGAATCAAGAATTAAGCTTTATATAAAGCCCATACTTTGCAACTGTTTTCTGAACTGAATTGAATTAAATAAAGACTATGAAGGTCTGTGACAGTAATAGACCCCCTTCTGTGTGATTAAGCCCAGTGACACTACATGATATGACTAATCACGTTTCTAACTTTCATCATTGTTTGTGTGTTATTTTTGTTTGCATATTTTCTCTGTTCTAGTACACACACTAATTAAGTTTGGTCACTTCATACATTTCTGCCCTTAACTTGTCTTTGCATATTGGAGAATGAAAGACCCTATGTGTGTCTCGTATTTATAGGCTAAGAATTCTCCAATGTGTGTATTGAAGAGGAAAAAATGAGTCATCCTAACACATATGTATGACCTTATAGAAGAGTGTTCAGTGGTCCCAACACATGGTCAATTGCTCATTAATATATACCAACAATGGGCAAGTCTTCTTGCTCCAGTTTCTGATATATTTTTGATAGTTGCAAATGGGATTTCTGCTTATATTTTGGTGGCACAAAATTTTAACTTTCTGCCTCCTGGTCATATTTTTCTCTTCTCTGAAATGTTTATGTACTTTCTTTCTTCAGAGTAATTTTGGATTCTTTTGTAGTTTAAATACTTAAGTCCCATTAGGCTAAGAACCATCCTTAGCTTTCCTTTATGGTCTTTTTCTGACCAAAAAAATTCCAATTGAAAAAGTCAATTTAATATTTATGTTCCATGGTAAATAGTTGCATAAATTCTTTTATATTCTGAAGGTATAAATCTATACTTTCCTAATTTCTTTCATTAGTCTGTCATTAACAAACAATATCTATTCATTGTGGGAGTGTGTGTTTGTGTGTACAGAGGTCAGAGGACACTCTTGGGTTGTTGGACCTCTCCCTCCAACAAGAGAGACAGGGCCTCTCTTGTTGTTTGCTGTTAGGAAGGTTAGACTAGCTGGTTCATAAGCTTCAGGATTCTCCTGACTCCATCACCCAGTACCACAGCATGTTGGCATTAGAGATACCACACTGTGCCTGCCTTTATGTTGCCCTCTGGCAGACAGGCTTGCAGAGCAAGCATCTTTTACTACTGAGCTATCTCCCCAGTCCCAAGTCTGACAGTTTTAGGCCATGCATATAAGAGTGCAAAGTGTCTGGAGATATGTAGGGTGTTAAGTAATGATGACTTAATATTTTCCTTTCAAAATAACAAAATGTTCAGTGCCAACCCATATTTAGCAGACGTTTTATTTATTTGCAAGCAAAAAGGTACAGACAAAGAGAAAGAGAGAGATAAGAGAGAAGAGAGAGATAAGAGAGGAAAGAAAGAGAAAGAGAAAGAGAGAGAGAGAGAGAGAGAGAATGGGCCTCTAGAAACTGCCAACAAACTCTAGATGCAGGCTCCCTTTTGTGCACCTGGATTATGTTGGTACTGGGGAATTGAACCCAGGTCCTTAGGCATTGCAGATAAGCTCCTTAACCTTTGAGCCATCTCTCCAGCCTTCAACTCAGATTTTTAAGTTAGACATTATTTGTGCAGATTATGGACAATATCATCTCTAATACATCAAGTTTCCCTCTGTATGTGTTGGTTTATGGTCTGTCTGTCTGCCCTGTCTCATAGATATGTCCACCTATGCACTCATTCATCACAGCAAAAGACCATGGCTTTAAACACTATTTTGTGCTCTCTTTTTTTCCTTTGTAGAGCTCTTGGTTAATTTTAGAAATTCTGTTCTTCTACTCCCATGTAATAGGTAGCTGGCATCCAATAAACTTCTTTTGTTATTTTGTTTGGAAATCTTAACTAAATTTGATAGACGATTCTTTGATAGTATAACCTTCATGAGCATAATAGATATCTTTTAAGAAATTTCCATCAAATTTTAAATTTCTTTATAAGAGTCAAGCACAACTTATAATAATGTATATCTACATTTTTCTCTTTTTAAAAAATTACTTTGGTAACTATTTGGTATTCATATTTTAATATTATTTTCCACTAGTATATTAAAATAGGGATACAGTTTCTAATTGATTCCTTATCTGGGTACATTGTTACATTCTCTCATTAATGCTATTTTTCTCTACAGATTGTAACATGCTATGAAGATAATATTATTTTTGGTTTAGTGACATAGAATTTTCCTTTGTGCATTCTTTATGTGTGTGTCTGTACATGTGTGTGTTAATGCTTAAATGCAATTATTTTATGTAGTTTTCTGTCCCTGGGTGACAATTTTAATACAGTGTGAATACATACAATATTGATGAACTTCTGTATCTGTTTGTCTGTACCTTAGTCTGTTAATGTTTCATGCACAATTAATTTATAATGTGTTCTAATAATGCCAATTGATGAAGCCCTTAGAGATCACCTGTTTCTTTCTGCATTGTTCTTGGTCTGGCTCATACTGCTGGTGACTTCCTTACATACATGTCCGGTGATTTTGGAACAGGAACATAGAAACTGCACCTGCTTAAAAGCATGGAGTCCTCAGCTGGTCTTTCAAGGTGTCTAAAGGCAGGAAGAAACCTGGCATCTCTCCCCTCATTTTGCATTTGTCTCCTTTATTGGATTCCCCAATTCCATTGCAGTAAGCATGGAAACCACTCTAAATGTTTCTAGAAATCGGTGATACCCAAACTCTAGTATTCCCCACCTATGCCCTAGACTCCAGGTTTATATAATGTCCTTATTCTAATACCCTTAAAGGTCTCTTGTCATTTTCATACACATGCTGACATCATGGATTGCGGAATCAGCAGAGCTCTATGGGACAAATCATGCTCAGATGAGGGTAGATGTCTACAAGGAGGAGGCTGTACCCTGAGATCCATCGTGTCCTTCAAAATGTTAGGACGCCTTTGCACTAGCTTGCAAACCAAACAGAGGTAAGGATCAACTAGACCACGTTTTGCCCAGACAATGTAACTACCCTTCTAGCCTTTGCTCCAGTTCTTCCTCTAACTACATCGCATGTATTACCCAGGAGATAAGCTTGGGGTTTCTGAACCCCTTTTTCGACTTATTCTTCTGAATACATTGACTAAATCATCCCTTTCTGCTTTTAACAATTATGCTTCTCTTTAAATGGCAAATTGGTTCAGGTGGCCAACATTACCCGGGGCTGTTGGCATGGTTAGGGTTTTTATCTAGGGCTCCAGTTACAATAAGAGGTTCGAGTTACATTTTATTGAAATAAATCTGGGGCTCTTAATCCAGAGCAGTTTTGCTCTTGGTTGTGTTGGGAACTGGGGACTGACACCCAACGTTGTTGTTATTCTCATTGCTCATAATGGGAAACTTTATGTATTTATTTTTGTTTAGTATTTCAAATAGCATAGGAAAGATGAAGTTTTCCCTCCTTTGGGTCTTATCACTGCTGCCTTTACCTTACGATTATGGTCACTTTTGTCTACAATTCCTTCTTGCTTAAAGTCATCATTTATTCATGTAATTTTCTAAAATTTATTTATATTTTTTTCCTAAGAGATTTGTTTTCTTTCCAGTGAGCTTTGCAATGCTTTCAGAGTTATGCTTGCAGGACACTTTTTTTCCCAATCTACCCTTCCTAAATTCTTTGTAGTCCATATTTCTGTCATACTACTACATGAGTTCCTTGTTCTTTCTAAAATATGGAAGAGTCTCCACACCATCATTCCCTAAATAATCTCTTAATCACCTAGCCTTTGGAAGATGCCCAGCCATTCTGTGTGCACCATTAGTGAGGAGGGGAGACTATTCCTTTATATGATTTGAATGACATCCAAGACAACAGTGAAATCTGTGTCTTAAGGGAAGCTTTAGGCTTTTAATTACATAAAAAGGAATATCATAAATTTCTTATTTTTGTGTGTTTGTATGTGTGTATTTGGCTGCATGTATACAAATATGAGTGTGCATTTAGAGTCCAGAGGATAACCTTAGTTACTGTTCTTCGAGTAATGTTCCCTCCTCTCTCTCTCTCTCTCTCTCTTTCTCTCTCTCTCTCTGTATATATGTGTGTGTGTGTGTGTGTGTGTGTGTGTGTGTGTGTGTGTGTGTGTGTTCCTTGAGACAGGATCTATGTCTGTCCTGGAACTTTTTTAATTAGCTAGACTGGCTGGTCAGCAAGCCCCCGGTATCTCTGGTATCTCTGCTTCTCCATCCCTGGATTATAGGCATGTACCACATAGCCAGCATTTTCATGTGGGTTCTGGGGATCGAATTGAGGTCCTTCTGAAACTCTTTTTTGACTGAGCTACATTTCCAGCCAAAATTTATGACTTTTAGGTATCAGGTAAGAAGGCTTCCTTAGTAGGCTTAAGGATGACTTAAACATGTATTTTTCAACCTTTAGGTGATCCTTACCTAAGATACATCTAAAGATCTCATCTTGTGAAACACTAGGGTACATCTGTTTGACATGTGAAACCTCTCTGGCTGTCTCTGTGCCTGAAAAGCTCAGTTCCTGCCTCCTTTCTCGTGTGTTATACACAACTCACCAGCATAGCTCAGCCTGGCCTCAACCTGGCTGTGCAACCCAGCAAAGCTTGGAATTCCTGATTCTCCTGCCTCTGCCTTCTGAGTGCCATTCTACTTTTTAGTGCGACATCTACTTTTCTGATACCTGAGCTCCAATGTTACTACTTCCAAGACATTTTATTTATTGAACTTTTTCTAGAAACGGGTGTTAAATCCTTTGACACTGTCTTGTTGCACTCTTTCCCTGGGGATTGCTAATACAGTTCCTCACCAGGCTAATTATTCCCAGCACATGTGGATTTGCTCACCTTGAATATCTGCAGCTAGAGCTTTGGCACATGACAGGATACGTAGTAGACACTCACTAAATATATTCCGATTGCCAATGCCACACGTGGATGTGTTGGTGTCACTAAACACCGAGAGACTTTAAACATGCGGTTTAGAAACGACTAAAGTAGTGGAAAGAGCCTGTAGTGGAGAACTCAGGCAACTCTAAGCCAAGCGAGGACCTATGAGGATTTTAACTAACCATCCCAAGCAGAAGGGTTGGAAAGTAACAAACACTTAAGGGGGAAATCAGGATAGGCAGATCCGGTTAAACTGACTTGATTTCTTGCAGAAGGCAGGCCAGGGTGAGCAGATTTCAAGAGTGGAGAATTGTAGCTAAATAGACTCAGCCAAATTATTTACATTAGCTTCAGCAGGCTGAAGATAAGGTGGAAAAAAATGAGACCTAGACAAAATAAGGCTCAGAGGAGCCCCTTTAAAGTTTGGCCAAACTGAGTCTTTGTTATGTCTATTGATTTTTTTTTCTATTCTTGTCTGTCACATAGCCATCATATTATAATGAGCATCTGTGATGGTTTAGAGAGGATACCATTACATGGAAAATAAACAACCTTTTGTTTGCATGTATGTGCTCCAAACACACTTGAGGAAGGACGATGACAAAAGGCTAATTTTCTCTGTCAAAGGTGAATATTAGCTCTTTAATTAAAACCCCGGCAGATATTCAGGGCAGCAGGCTCTGTCTTTCATCTCTGGCTACTGATGGCTCCTTTGTGCAGGAGGCTGGGCTTGACTTCAAAGGGTGACGATTCGTAGGACTTCAAAGGTGCTGTGACAGATGGTACATGAGGAAGCATGGCCCAATGCCTATTCTCACATTAAAAGGTGTTTTTTTTTTTTTTATACATGAACTCTGTTGACATTTACACATGGTAATGAGTGTGGCATTTCATCTGCCGGTGCTTCTATGCTGTGGTCCCATGTTAGCTAGCCACTGAACACGGGAGAAGGCTGGGAGCCATCTTGAATAAATGGCAAGCCAGATGACATGGCATTCAACAGTGTTTCAACAAATATCAGGCTTCATTCCTGAAACAGTGTTTTCTTGGGAATAAAGTTAGTGATTCCAGGGTCATAAGGAACACTGCTATGAAACTGATTCAACTCACTATGTCTTTACTAAGCATGCAACTTGATATAGTAATTGCTATTAGAAATTTCAAAGAAAAGTATCCCATAGTTAATGTCAAGAGAAATCTATGTGAGGTTTTTACAACATGCATGTGAAGAAAATTGATGTATGTACACAGTGCCCAAATCCAGAATGTACTCACTGAGACTTCACCAGAAAGAGAGACATGCAGTTTATAGCTGTCAGAGACTGCAAGACAGAGCAGCATTGGTGAAAGCCCAGGGCCAGGCACTGCTGAGTTAAGCTTGGTCCTAGGCAGGTAGGATACTTCAGGGGAAAAAGAAATGGAACAACATACTAGAAGGGAAATATAGACATAAGGATAGCACAGTTTTGTGCCAGTCACACAGAGAACAATTTTAGAATCCTTGGTTTTCTTCCTGGCATCTAAGCAAAGCAAAAAAATAAAAAAAAAAAAGGAAAAAGAAAAAAAATAGAAATAATGTCCTTTAATTCCACTTTAAAATTCCAGAAATTTAAAATGTAGAAATAAACCATATGTTTATGATTACTGTTCAGAGTATGTGTAATGAGACTCCCAGAAGAAAGGGTAATTTGCAAGGTGCCAGTTTGGGGTGATTTCTCTCCACATACTCTCTGTACATAAAAATCCAGCAATAGTAAGTAACATATTCTTCACTTTTCTAGTCATGAAATGAAAAGATCATTCATGTCACAGAGCTTATGCATATGGACTATTTATATTGTCTTCCATTGATATAAAAAATATCATTCTTAATTCATTTGGCATCTCATTATTTTGATCCATCTAAATAAATGAATTCTGAAAGGTTACTGTGCAGATACCTATCAAGTACTTTATCTGGCAAAAGAAAAGAATGACGACTACATTGCACACTCTAATCTAAATGTGTCATTAGACTGAGAACAAGTTGTTCATGTCACACTTGAAGGTGACCTTGTCAGGAAGAAATGTAGGCAGCTCCCCACAATCCTCGGCTGGAACTGTCTTCCAGACATCACCGTCATCTTTCTCCCAATGTGGATAGAGATCCATCATGGCTCAGAGCTTGCAATGCGAATATACCAAGCACACCTAAGTTTTCACAGAAATCTGATCACACTGGTGGCTCAGAGATGACACTTTCTTCAGAGGAGTTCTTTGCTAATGGGCAAAATAAACTTGCTGTAGGTGTCGAAAATTTACCTATGGTGGCCTTTTCTTATTAACAATTACCTTCTAAAACTCCTCAAGGATCCTGGAATCCTCAGATGACACAAAACCCTACATAGACTGTATGTATTGCCATAGGATAAAGTTTGATTTTTGAATTAAAAATAAGAGATTACCAAAGAAATAAAGAAACACTCAGAACATGGTGAAACATGTCTGGAGTCACTGACACCATAGAGAGAAAAATATCACAATTTAGAAAAGACTACTGTGTATGAAAAGTTCATAAAAGAAACCCAAATGGACATATAAAGTAAGCCTGGTGAGACAGAAGGTGTTTTATGTCAAAATAAACAAACAGGCAAATAAATAGTTGTCACATTTTAGCTGAACGAAAGATAGAGATAGGAATATACTCACTCTTCATGACTGCCATTCAAGAGTTTGGGCAAAGTATCCTTGTAAGTAACAAAAGATGCTAAATTTGAGCAACTAGCTAAGAAAGCTGAAGACGAAGTTGTTTGCAAATAGAACTGCTGTTGGCTATTACTATGCTTGCTTTGAATTTTCAGTTCTGGAAGTCAAAACCAAGACTTTGCACATGCTAGGCTGGTTCTATACTAATGAGCTATAACCCCAGTCCTCCTGTTCCTATATTTCTGAGGACTAGGCTATTCCTAAGTATATTGATAACATTAGCTACTGCACCATCTCTTTGGTGCCTACGGATAACATTCTCACAACTGGTCCGAAGGATGGCTTTAGGCATCTTTTCTTTTAGACTTACACCGGATAGTTGAATTTTCTGTGGTCACATGTTATTACTGAAAAGTGTGTGTTCACATTCAATCTCCTTAATTATTTTATCCATTTCTAAGAAATATTTTATGGAAAACTGAGCACTGAGTAGAATTACTAAACAAAAAATTCATTAAACTTGAATTTATGAGTGTTATTACCTAGTGAAGAAGACATTTAACAGCCATACCAATAAAAGTTTAAATCTACTACTGAAGGGGCTGGAAAACTTTTGGCTATACAGTTTCAATTATTTTAGACTATCATCGAGACAATTTCTGTTCTCTATCATCTCATATATCAGGGTATCAGGGTTAGTAGAAAATATATTAAAGCAGTGACTACAATATCCATGACTGTCCCAATAGAAAATCCATGTGTATTTTATGATTTTTTAACAGTCCCTTAATATGCAGTATCTTGATACACATGACAGTAATGATTTTGGATTCCCATGTGTCTTGGTAGCAGGATTACAGTGTCATTATCACTAAATACAGAAATTCCATCTTCCAAAGGAAATAAGTATTTTGACCATCACAATCGTGAGAAATAGTGCTATTCTATATATGTGAGTTAGTTTGATTCACTATTTACTATTTCGTGGAAAATACTGAAGTTGAGGTTTTCAAATGAGAGCTTGTAATAAAATATAAATAAGAAGTAAAAATGTTGTTTGCAAGTCCCTTGTTTTATATTAGTCCTACTAAAAACATCACACACACACACACACACACACGCACGGCATTGGCTTAACTGTAGTGCCATTAAGCAAGAGAGAACAGGAGAAGAGACCCATTCTTCACAGTGAGACAGTAGAACTGTCTTTATAGACCATGGAAGGAAGGCAGTGTGTATACTGAACTCCTGTCTTTAGGGTACAGGCTCAAAAAGAGTTGAACAGTTGTGACAACGTGGTAGTATTGACCCACTAGATGATTGTCCTAAAAGTGAAGAGTTCCAGCCCAAACCGAGGATGTTCAAACAGAATTAGGAGTGCCAAAGGATACAGCAGAACTCAAAAGGTAGAAAAATCATTGCTTCTCTAATTTGCCAGGAAAATGAACTGAAACTCAACATGATACATCATTTGCAGTTAAAGTAAATGACTCTTTTCTGCATCAAAGACTGTAATATGGGTAGAAATTTTATAGAAAGCTTCTCACTTCGGAAGATCACCATTAAACTAGGAGAAAAAGGTACGTGGTGAAGAGACATACAACTCAGGCAAGAGAAATAGATTGCAGGACAAGACAGAGATAGGTCTGCTCTGAAGGGAAAGTTCTTTTTACTTGGAAACGAACAGGTTGTTCTGCCAGGATTATGGATGCCAGGAAACACTCAGGAATCCTTATCTAGGACAGAAACCATAAGATCACAGTTCTCATAGAGGTAAAAATATCTGAGGAGATGGCTGGGATTTTTATTATTGGTGGTGTAAGTGAGTGTGTGTATAACACACACACACACTATATATATATATATATATATATATATATATATATATATATATATATATATATATATATATACCAGTTTGCTCTTTCCCAAGCAGCTGAATACCCAGAAATTTTCATGGTAGTTTAACAGTGAACTTTATGATTTTAAATATCTTATACCTTTCTGTATGTGCCAAACTTCTGCTTGTAAGAAGATTCCATTTCTACCATAACATATTAAGTAAAATAATTATTGACTCTGTTTGACACTCTCCCCCTTGGTTCCAGATAACCTTTCCATACATATATCATTAGAGAGGCAGTTTCAGAGGGGAGGCAACTCATACCTCTTGTTGTGAACTGTGCAAACCATGCATAAATGTTTGCCAAGGTGGAAGGTTACATAAAACTTAAAGCAATGAGCCTGGAAATGTATCAACTTTTTAAGGGAATGGTATTAACATGAAAGCAATGGCCTGGACTAAATTATTATTTGTTTTGTTTTTGAGTTCATAGGGAAAAGAAAACAAAGCAAGCAAAAAGCAGCCACAACATGGGCTGGAGAGATGGCTAAGTGGTTAAGGCACTTGCTTCCAGTGCCTAAGGCCCTGGGTTCAGTTCCCCAGTGCCTGCATATGCCAGACCCACAAGGTGGTAGCCCTGGTTCTCTGGTTCTCTCTCTCTCTCTCTCTCTCTCTCTCTCTCTCTCTCTCTCTCTCTCTTCTCTCTCACCTCTCTGCTTGAAAATGAATAAATAAAATATTTTTTTTTAAAAAGCAGCCGCAACAAACCTCAAATGGGTAAAGTTGTAAAGGTTGAAATCTGTATCCTCAGTATCTGATGTGCCTATGGAAGCCAATGGATAAACATAACATCTCTATAGTGGATAACTGAAGAGTAGATGTAATTCTCCCTAGAAATGAAGTCCAAGTCAGAAATATCTCTGCCATGAACACTGATATACTTTATGATGAAATAGCTACTATTAGCCAACTAGAACAAAAACCATCATCAGTATAATGTTTTAAAAAAGTACAAATAAAAGATGATAGTTTAGGAACAAGATTAAAATTAAGAAATTCAAGTTTCTCTGGAAAATGGCTTTGAAGGAAAATGTGGAAACAGTGAAAAGTGGCTTAAAGGGGAATAAAGAAGAGAAGACCAGATACTAAGTACACTTTCGTGTAGTACCTAGTGAAAAATAGTGCAAAACTGAAAGTTCAGTGAATCTCTGCAAAGAGAAGTGAGAGGAAAATGTCATCAAGATGTGAGGCAATCAGATTATCCAAAATTACTTAGAAGGAATAAGGCTGCAAAGAAGACAAACAAAAGTCCCATCTTACTTGGAGAAAAAGCAAGAGATTTTTCTTCCAAGACAATAAAACTGAGAAAACAACAATGAGCATTTCTAACCTACTCAGAGAAAGCTGACAATCCACAATTTCTAATCAATAGAAGCATCTTTTAAAATGGGGAAATTTGTAGCATTAAATGACTATGGAAGATTGAAGTAAATAATGACCTAAAATCTGTTCTCTTGGCTTTCCCCTTAAGACAAAAAAAAAAGGGGGGGGGAGAAAAGAAACAGATAGCCATCAGAAGAAAGAGTTAGCATAAACCGAAGTAAAATAAATAGGATAAAATAGAAAAACCACAGAGAAAAATCATTGAAAGGGCGTTGATGGTTGCAAAAGAATATTTAAAAACTGGCATACATATAACCAAACTAATCAGGAAAATATTTGAAAAGATAGAAAGAGCATAATGGGATGCTGGGAATTTAGGAATAGTCCTTGCATTCAAACCCCTGAATTCATATCTACTTTAAAACAAAGAACTGAAGAAAACAAGACTGAAAGGGATACTTTATGAAATACCACATTTTTATTCAAGAATAGATAGATAGATAGATAGATAGATAGATAGATAGATAGATAGATAGAGAGAGAGAGGGGGGGGGTTCTGGGAACAGAGGAAGGGAATCGGAATTTATAGAGAAAGAGAACATCCAGAGAGCTCCTGCCTTGTGGAGGGCAGGAGGGATTGGAGAAGCCACAGCGGATTAGGAATATGGAAAGGAACCTGAAAGTTCAGGAGGGATGAACAGATAGCAAAGACACCTTTCCCATCTGGTAAGCGTCTACTTATAACCTTATTGTGGTGGCCATACCTTCAAAGTTCAGCTGCTATAGAGAGAAAGCTGATTGATCTGGGCTAGGGACTGGCTCAGGAAGAAAACAGCCATGATGCCTAGTTTTGGGACTGGGCTTGTCCAACCACAGTGCCAGCATCAGATTTAAATCCTAGGAAAGGGGTTGTCCTCCATGTAGGGGCTCAGATTATTTATGGATAAGCAGATCTAGGTAACTCCTTTAGTCAAGAGATAAAGAGATGACAATCCTTCTCTGATCTCTAATGAATGGGAGATAGCCTAGGCTGGACTTTAGGACATTTCTGATTTTTTACATTCAGGGCCCAGTCACCCTAAACTACCTAAAAAAGCTACTACTAAAGAATACAAAGAGTAACTTCATATCATCTTATACAATTAATTTTAAAGAGATTCCTTACAAAATAAAAGATAACTCTCAAATAAAACCCGAAGGAGAAAGGGGGTAACATTATAATACTATATCTAATAAACTAATATTTATAATTAAATTCATAACACCAAGAATTTTAAGTACCTCACTCCAAACACAAACAAAACATTTATGAAAGACCAACTCAATATTATTCAAAACTCACCAAAAGAAATAAAAAGAACATTCTTAATGTTTGACCTGAGCCTAGATTTATTCTCTTAGCAAAACCTAATGAAGTAAAGAAATGTATAAAAACATTCTAAATACAATTTTCATAAATCAAAGACAACAATATATGAAAATTCATGAAAGTCAACTATAGTTTAGCCTATGTTGCTTACAGGTTTATTTAAAATTTGAAGAACTCCTTCACTTTAATATGAAAAATCTGAAACACTAAAAAAATCTAGGAAGATGTCAGCAGGTACTTAAAATAATAAAATTAACTATCTATAAATGATTAAAAAAAACTTTCAACACCCTAAAAAAGAGTTCAAGGCTGGAGAGATCACTCAGTGGTTAAGGAACCTGCCTGCAAAGCCTCATAACCTAGATTTCCCAGTTGCCGTGTAATTCCAGTTATCCAAAGTTGTGTGTGCATCTGGAGCTCATTTATAGTGGCTAGGAGGCTTGGCTCTCTCTCTCTTTATCTCTTTCTCTTTCTCTCTCTCTCTCTGTCTCTCTTTTTCTCTCTGTCTTTCTCTGCCTGTAAATAAATAAATAAGTAACCTTTTTTTTAAATATATATTTATTGTCCATAATGAGTTACATTATTTAGTGGGCAAACCATGCATTGTTATCCCGAATTCCCCAATTCCCCCCCTCCCCATCCCTGATCAGTTGTATATCCTCCTCCGTGGGCTGTCTGTATTAGTCCTTGTGGCAAGGGATCCTGTATATCTTAGTACTCACCCCGGTCTTCCTGGCCCAAGTCAGTTGTTACTGATGGGTGCTATGCCTCTGGACCGTCTCCCCCACCACGGAAAATCTTTTTTTGGATAATATTCTTTTTATTATTATTATTATTCTTTTTTTAAAATATATATTTATTGTCCATAAAGAGTTACATTATTTAGTGGGCAAACATTGCGTTGTTATCCTGAATTCCCCAATTCCCCCCTCCCCATCCCTGATCAGTTGTATATCCTCTTCAACTTAAGAATGATATACAGAAAACTCATAGCTAACAGCTAACATGATTAAAGACTAACATTTTCTTCCTGTAATCATCATAACCAAAGAAACATGTGCTCTCAGAACATCTACTCAATCCACAGCAGAAGTTTTATACATTTCAATAGTTCCTTTCATCTCCTCAATAATTATTTCTCTGTACTTGATCTCAGTCCTGAAAGTGATGCCATGTCATTTAGGATATTTTGTAGCAGTTGAGGAGCATAGTTATGGTGTCAATGCACATTGGACTATGTGAGGGCAGAGTTACATGGCAGGGGTCAATCACTCTCAAATGCTCAGGAGTGCACTACAAGGCCTTTGTAATTTTTTTCCTAATTTATTTTTTGCATCTCATGGGGACTTGGGTACACGTGTGTGTGTGTGTGTGTGTGTGTGTGTGTGTGTGTGTGTGTGTGTGTGTTCTATGAGGAATTCCATCAGTTGATAGAACCATCGCTATTTTCTTTTCAAGGTAGGGTCTTTATAGCACAGGCTAGCCTGGGAATCTCTTGTGTATTCTTAGGCTGGCCTCAAGCTCATGGTGATCCTCCAATCTCTTCCTCCCAAATTCTGGGATTAAAGGCATATGCCACCATACCTGGCTCATCTCAGATATTTTTTAAAGCCTCCATGAGCATATACTATAGACCACATCTGTTTCTTTTTCATTGATCAAAAGAGAGAACATGATTTTCCTGGACAGCCATTAAGAAGAAATACATAATCATTGAGAGATTGTATATCTTTTGAACTGTGATTCCATCAATTATGGTCAAAGTGAACATGATATGATTGAATGACTATTATAATCACAATGCAAGCAAAGAGGCTGGAAAGCAAGTGGAAGAAATTCAGAAGCCAAGGTTGTATGGATGGCTAAGGAACCTCAGAGCAGCAGGTGTTAACAGGGCTGTTTTTCTGTGGGAGTGCCAAGATATATGGGAATTTGATCATCATAAAAGATGATTAGTATTTTTGGAAGAAACGTTCTTTGATTAAATCAATGTTATAATATAACTTTTCTGGGATCTGTCTAGCATTCTAATATCTGACTTGTCACTCTCAGAAATTCTCACACTTAGAAAATGTCAATATGACTGCAATTAACACACATTGGCATGCGGCTTCTCCCTGGTGGTTTTCAGAAAATATTAGAGGTCAGTATAAGTCGCTGAGTATGTGTTTGAGTGGACTGAGGGATATTAATTGCAAAGACAATTGAAATTAGTATATTGATCATGTAGAATTCTTTCTTTGACTTAAAATTTGCCCTAAGATTCAGTTGAATTTATGGACTTCTTTAAGAGTATTTTCAAACAGAAAATTCTTTGCTTTCTCAATGGTCACACTTTTTTTAATAATTTGAATGCAATAAAAACATAGAATTTAAATACATCATGTTCAATAATGACTAAATAAAGGACCCACTTTAGAAACCCCTTATGATGGGAAATCTTTGAGTCATATAACAACCAATGTAATTGTTAGAATGGAAATGACCACGAGAGACCACTCTGAAAGGAAAGGTTTTAATAGGAGGAAAAGCGAGCTGCTGGGCTATTTTCACCAACGGTGGCAAAAAAGCACACGAGACAGGTTTAGATCAGGGCTTTTAAGGGGAAAATGTTCAGGTTGGGGTCCAGGTGGTCACATGAGGTTGGGTGGAGGGCTCAGGTGGTCACATGCTCTCAGGATCAGGAGGGATTGGAAAGGACAGTCCCTCAGGCCAGGTGTGGCTCTTGTTTAGGGGGGAAGTCTTTATCTTTGACTCTTGTTGATACTTCTCTTGAGGCTGGTTGGGGAAGAGGATCAGGGTGTAGCCTGAATTCCGACCTTACAGTAATGTTTCTCTGAGTTTGTACAGCATCAAGGACAGATGGAACCACACTGGTCTAAAAACAGCCAATCTATAGATGTCAGAATCAAGTCAAAAAAATAACTTTTTTCCCCTAAGCGAAGAGAATTGTGAGGATGAATAAAGTAGCGGTGCAGTCTGCTCTATTTCATGACTGTGGAAACTTCAATTGTGCAGCTTATTAGTTTACATGGCGGCGGTCCTGTCCCCATTTAAAAGGGTATAGAACTCATTGTGTAGCACCCCCAGGAACATGGAAACACCAGGAGAGAGGCAGCCATCATCAAGAAAACAAACATTGAAGTGAATTGCTGTTTGTAACCTTTCTAGCTGTTCTGATGACCTGCTGTTCCATCTACTCTGAGTAGATTTCTGCCCAACTCTTAATAGGATACAGAAGGAA
>PVHP010036850.1:0-17650 GCA_004024765.1 Zapus hudsonius
TCAAGGTAGGGTCTCACTCTAGTCCAGGCTGACCTGGAATTCACTATGTAGTCTCAGGGTGGCCTTGAACTCATGGTGATCCTCCTACCTCTGTCTCCCGAGTGCTGGGATTAAAGGCGTGTGCCACCATGCCCAGCGGGGAGAACACATTTTCTTACCTAAGTCACCAAGCTTGTTACAGGAGTCATAAGAAACTAATACTGAAATCACGGGACAAACAAGAACATACAGTGCGTGGTGGCTCACACCTTTAATCCCCAGCAGAGATAGGAGGATCCCTGTGAGTTCAAGGCCAAATGTGTAGGTATTTGCACTAAGAAATGACAGGGAGTTAGTTGGGTGTGGTGGCCACACCTGTGATCCTAGCAACTGGAGGATGAGGCAGGAAGCCTGCAGGGTCAAGGCCAGCCTAGGCTACAGAGCAAAATCCTGCCTCAAAAACTAAAAGAAAAAAACAACGAAAGGAAATCATGGGAAATGAAGATGCTGGTAGGAGGAGGTGGGTGGGATGGGGAGATGGAGGAAACAAGGCAGAGTGTTAAGACTGGTGAGAGAGGACATGGGCTGACAGGTAAGTGTGACAAGCCCCAGGGCACACAGCCCTGGAGACGGAAAGTCACAGTTCCTTCAGCTTCCATCTGGGAGCCAAATGTCCCCTTCTTCCTGGGTACAAAAGTGGCGATTCATTACCAAGCACCCTTTCTCTACCGATTCTAAAGAGAACTTGCCAAAGAACTAGTCCAACATCCACAAGCTTTTTTTTTTATTGTCCATAATGAGTTACATTATTTCCACAAGCTTTTTTCCCCACTAACAAAATTACAACTTTGAGGCTATAACGTGTTCTAGGATAAAACTGTGCTTCCCAGGTGGAGTTATGTGGTTACGTTCCAGCCAGTAAATCTTCCCTGTGGAGTGGGGCATGGGAAGGACATCAACTGGAAAACGTGCTCAAGTAGAACCTGATGGCACAAGAGGCAAAGAAATGTGATTATCATAAGACCTCTCTGTAATTTGGTTTTGTTCTTATTCTTTTATTTTTTAAAAATATTTATTTGTCAGAGGGAGATGCAGAGGAAAGAGAATGGGTGCACCTGGGCCTGCTGCTACTGCAGACTCCAGATGCATGTGTCACTTTGTACATCTGGTTTTATGTGAGCACTGGGGAATCAAACTCAGGCCAGCAGGCTTTGCAAGCAGGCACCTTTAACTGCTGAGCAATCTCCCCAGCTCTCTTATTTCCATTTTACTTCCCTTTTATTTCTCTGGATGGCAGCATTTACCATACAGAACACCTACCCTAAGTAGACAGCAAGTGTTTATCTTTTTTGTGTGCAACTGCAGGTGAACATATGAACAGAGGTCAGAGGACACGCTCGGTGTCATTCCTCTGGAATTCCATCCACCTCTTGAGACACTGTCTCCTTGGCCTGGCACTCACCAAGTAGGCTAGTGAGCTACATGGACCCACCTGTCACTGTCTTCCCTGATTGCAACCATGGGCCACAAAGACCGGACTCCATTTTTTTTTGGTTTTTCAAGGTAGGGTCTTCCTTTAGCCCAGGCTGTCCTGGAATTCACTATGTAGTCTCAGGGTGGCCTCAAACTCATGGTGATCCTCTTACCTCTGCCTCCTTAGTGCTGGGATTAAAGGCATAGGCCACCAGGCCAGGCCTCGTGATATATTTTTTAAGCTAATCTAGACACACTGACTTCGGTTTAAGGATTCCTCTGGTCTCCTCTACCCTGCACAAGGGTCCTTCAAAGAAGAGTAGGGCATGGACTTTGGACTATCTGAAACAACTCTTCCAACAAATACCTACTGAACAGCCACAATGTGCCAGGAACTGTTCTAGAGACCGGGCGATGGAAGGAAACGGGACACCAGGTTTCTTGGCTTCACAATCTACAACGAACAAATATCTCAAATACGTGCTGTGCCAGACACCGTTGGGTTAAAGGCTAGAATAAAGCAAGAGTCATCCAGGAGCAGGAACGCACACCCCTTCGCTCGACCACCTGCAGCTCTGCTAACCCGACTTCCAGGATGCTCCGTGGGGACCGCTGGCAGGTGCACGTGCCCTAAGGCCAGAGTGGTCCAAAGCCTCGCCCGCGCATGCGCTCACGGGCTCCAGTCCTTGGGCAGCACTTGGGCGTGGCTGTCCACCCAGCAGGGTACCGCCCAGGCGGTCCTCCCGGAGTTGCCCCAGGCGGTCACGTGAGCCCGTGGGGCCGTCACGTGACGGGGACCGCGGAGGGCGCCTGCACCCCGTCATGTGCCTGGGGGAGGAGCCGGCCCGTGGCTGGCGGTCCCCGCCGTGGAGCGGGTGGAAGGCTCTACCTAGACCGGCGTGGCAGAACGCGGATTGAACGCCCGGCTTGAACCGCGCAGCTCAGTCACGTGCCGAGTGGGCGTCGGCCACATTGACCCCGCCCCCAGCCCCCATTGGCCGTGAGCTCCAACCAGCAGACCCGCGATTGGCCAACGGGGCGGCCGGAGCGTCCAATGGACGGCGGCGCCGGCTTTCCCGCGGTCTTTCGCTCTGGGCTGGCTGTGGAGGCGGCGGCGGTTGAGAAGCTTAACGGCCGCCGATCCCGGCGGGATGATGGCGGCCTCCATGGCCACAGGCTACGCGCGGAGTGATGCGATCGAGAAGCTGTCCGTGATGGCGGGGATCCCGGCGCGGAGAAACCAGTCCTCCCCGCCGCTCTGCCTCCGACGGCGGACTCGACTCGCGGCGGCGCCGGACGACGCGGTGCAGAACCGGGTGAGGCTACCCCCTGCGTGGCCCGGGGCAGGCTTCCGGGGCTAGCTTCCGGGGCTTCCCCCGGGCCCTCGGTCACTTCCGGCCCTCCTGGCCCCCAGCGTCCTCCGCAGGCCACGCCCCTCTAGCTGCCACGCCCCCAGCCTCCTCCCGAAGGTCACGCCCTCTAGCTGCCACGCCCTCTAGCTTCCTCCTCAGGCCACGCCCCTCCAGCCTGCCCCGCAGGCCACGCCCCTCCTGGGTGAAGGGTTCCAGGCTGGCTCCCTGTACACAGATGTCCCTCAAGGTTGAGTCATCCTGGCCTGCTTTCTGTTTTCCTGAAGCGCCACATTCTTTGCCTCTGAGACTGTTCCACAGGCCTCTGCCTGGGGCTCCTTCCTGAGACTTGTGCCCAGAGAGGTGGTGCCTCCTTCCGTCTCTAACCCGAGTCCTGTCTGGCGTACCCTTTACTTGCGTGCGCTTGCCTGGTGAACACAGGAGTATCCAGTATGGTGGTGCCTGAGTCTGAACATTGATGATGTTCTCTGCAGCAGTTTAGGAACTTTTCTGTGTCACAGTCTCCCATCTGTAAAATAAGAGGGGTGGCCAGGAGGACCGGGCTGAGTGCTAGGCTATCCATGGTCCCCTGCCACAAGGACTGATCCAGACGGCCCACAGAGGGAGGGGGGCATTGAGGAATTGGGGATCACAACTCATTGTTGGCCCACTGAATAATGTAATTCATTATGGATAATAAATATATATATTTAAAAAAAAAGGATGATGTCGAGATCCCTATGAGTTCAAGGCCAGCCCCAGGCTACAAAGGAAGTTCCAGGTCAGCTTGGGCTAGACTGAAACCCGACTTTAAAAAAAAAGTGGGGGAGGGGAGGAAAAAACCCTCATAGCATATTTATATTTTGTACATCGGTTTTTTGTTTGCGACAGGGTCTCATGTAGCCCAGGCTGACCTAGAATTTGTTATTCTTTTTCATCCTCCCCAGTCTGATTACAAGTGTGAACCATCCCATCTGGCCGCCTCATAGGTTGTGTGTAAGGGTTATGATATGAGGTCACATATCCTAAGCATTCAGAACAATACCTGGCGCATTGCAAGTACTCCAGTAGTGTTCTTTAATACTGCTATTGTATCGTATTTATCGACAATTTAAAAAACTGTGGATGGTGTAAGGGCACACATGCATGTGTGTGGAGGTGAGAAGACTTCCAAGTGCCCATCCCCCCCTCTTCTTAGACAAGGGCTTTCTTGTTTTTGTAAATATATATTTATTTGAGAGAGAATGGGCATGTCTGGGATCTTGTGGCTGCAAACTTCAGCCGCATGCACCACTTTGTGCATCTGGCTTTATGTGGGTACTGGGGAATTGAACTTGGTCGTTAGGCTTTGCAGACAAGCACCTTAACCACAGAGCCACCTCTCCAGCCCCTGAAGTCTTTTTTATTCTGGTACCACTGTGTAGTTAGGCTTTTTGTATGCTGGATCCACTGTGTAGTTAGGCTTGCCCCATGAGCTCAGGTCACACAGCTCACCAGCGGCCACTCCCTTCTCCCAGCAACCATGAGTATAAATAACTCCTCAGAGAACTGAGGTGGGATTCTCATGCCCTCCATCATCCATGGTGGAATGTTGAGGGTCCTGATCTTGGGTAATGTTGGTTTTCTCACTTGGCATCAAGCACAGACCACCTGGCTTATCTAAAAGTGCCCAGTTACACTCAAGCCCAGTAAATCTGGTCACGAGTGCCATCACTTGGTTGTCTGTGTTAGGATCTTGGCATTGTCCCTCGCTGGACAAGCAACCCTACCGGGCCTGTTTCCTGATCTGAAGTAAGAGGATGACGCTGGTGGAGACTGTACCATAAGGTTATTGTGTCACGTGAGCTAGTGCATTACAGGTGTTGGAATGAAGCCTGGCTCCTGGTGAATGCCAAGGAAACACCAGCTGTTGCATTCCTGTGTTGGCTTTGCACTTCTGATGCCCATGACAGGTGCTCTAACCATGGAGCGCCCCGCCCAGCCTCCTGCTAATCTATGGGTTTTTTTTAAATATTTTATTTATTCATCCTCAAGCAGAGAGAGAGAGAGAGAGAGAGAGAGAGAGAGAGAGAGAGAGAGAGAGAGAGAGAGAGAATGGATGTGCCAGGGCCTTCCAGCTGCTGCAAATGAACTCCAGATGTATGAGCTATTTTGTGCATCTGGCTTTATGTGGATACTGGGGAATTGAACCTGGGTGGTTAGGTTTTGTAGGCAAGTGTCTTAACTGCTGAGCCATTTCTCCACTCCCTAATCTACGGCTTTTATATATTGTTATCAGTTATGATATACCTCTGGTACATTGTCACAATTGTGTTTTTTGTTTTGTTTTTTTTAATTGCCATTGTAGGGCTCAAACCCAGGGCTCACATGCTGGGCTCGTGCTCTACCAGTAAGCTATGTCTCCAGCCCTTTAACATTTGTAAAAATATTTATTTGAAACAATTAAAAAATAAAAATTTATTTGAGAGTCAGACAGAGAAAGAGTATGGGTGGGCCAGGGTCTCCTGCCACTTTGAATGAATTCTAAAAGCATGCGCCACTTGGTGCATCTGGCTTTACTGGGGAATGGAACCCAGGCTGTCAGACTGCATACAAGTGCCTTGGACCACTGAGCCACCTTCTCGGCCCTCCTCCCTCCTTTTTCATGTGTCCCTTGTTTCTTGCACTTGACTTAGTGAGGGAAAGTGTCTGCTTCCCTCGCTGCTCTCTTCCTGCCTAGCGTACCTGGGTTCCTACGCCAGCCTTGCCACTCCCCAGGTGTGGGATGGTGTGTGCTTGCTTCCCTCGCCGGTTGTGAGGATGCAAGTCCTTCGTCTGTTTAAGTACTCAGAAACTTCTTCACGGGTCACCTCACTGACATTTGCACTCTGCATTCCAGGTCTCCAGCACTTGTTCCTTCCTGTAAGACCTAGAGCTGCCTCTCTGTCAGAGGACAAGTGCTCACTGGCGGGCAGCGTGATGCAGAGGCCCAGGGAGCTGCACTCAGGCCAAGGCTGCTGGGCATGAGAGACCTGCCAGGGCAGGACCTTCTGACGAGCCTTCTCTTTGCAGGTGACGCTTGAGAAGGTGCTTGGCGTCACAGCCCAGAACAGCAGTGGGCTAACCTGTGACTCTGGCACAGGCCACGTGGCCTACCTGGCAGGGTAAGCCGGGTCAGCCTCCTCTCTGATCCCTGGAAGGGAGTCGCTGGTGACTCTCTGGGCCTTAGCTTTCCCATCTGAGAGCTGGGGAGAGGTGGGCACGGGCAAGTAGTGGGTGATTTGAAAGTCTTAAGCACACCTCTGAGTGGGATTTGTCAGCAGTTCTGGGACACAGGTAGATAAAAGTGTGGTCAGGTGATGTTGATTTGTGTAAGCTGGACCTTGTGTGCCCTTAGAGCCTCTGCTTCTGCACTGGGAAACAGGCCATGGGCAGCTGAGAGATCTGAAGGAGACCCAGTATAGCCCAGAAACACTGGTCTACCCTGGTCCCGTTTGGGCAGTGAAGGGGCTACCCCAGCAAGGCAGCACAGGGTAGCACGGACCCATAGTAATGAACAGTATCTGTCCAGGATATAGTGCAAACAGACCTGAAGAGTCCTGGCCTCACCTGGAAGATGTGAGGAAGGGTTGGTCTGTGATAAAAATAACTTAATCAGGGAGGAGGAAATGGCTCAGTGATTAAAGGTGTTTGCTTGCTAAGCCTACCAGCCCAGGTTCAGTTCCTCAGCCACCTCCATAAAGCCAGATGGGTATTCATTTGCAGTGGCAGAGACCCTGGCACATTCGCACAAATAAATATGTTTTCAAAAAAGAATATATAAATAATGTCAAGCACCCAGGAGTTCTCGTCATCAATATCTGGAGGAGGAGGAGAGCAGAGAGAGGATCTTCTGTTGTAAGGGTTGGGATGTACAAGTGAGCACACAAGCATGCACGCAGCCCCGCTTTCCATCACCAGCGTGACAAGATGCTTTTTGGTTGTTTTCTTTTGGGGGCAAGGTTTCACTCTAGCCCAGGCTAACCTAGACTTCATTCTGCAGTCCCAGGTGGACCTCAAACTCAAGGCAATCCCCACCTCAGCCTCATGAGTGCTGGGATTCAAGGGGTGTGCCACCATGCCTGGCTCAGTGAAATCCTTTTAATTCTGATAATGTAACTTTTCCTCTTTTTGTGGTGTAACATACAAGTTATACACTAATGTGCACAGCTTTTATTTATTTATTTATTTATATTTTGGTTGTTCGAGGTAGGGTCTCGCTCTAGTCCAGGCTGACCTGGAATTCACTCTGTAGTCTCAGGGTGGCCTTGAACTCACGGCGATCCTCCTACCTCTGCCTCCCGAGTGCTGGGATTAAAGGCGTGCGCCACCACGCCCGGCTCTTACACAGCTTTTTAAGACATGTTTCATTTTATTTTTTGGCAAGCAGAGAGAGGTTAAGGGAATGAGAGAGGGAACGGGTACAACAGGGCTTCTGACACTGCAAAGGAACTCTAGATGCACGCATCACTTTGTGCATCCAGCTCTGTGTGGGTACTGGGATTTGAACTCCAGTTGCCAGGCTTTGCAAGCAAGTACCTTTAACTGCTGAGCCATCTCTGCAGCCCCCAAAGAGTATTTTGTTGCATTCCTGTAGTTTTGAGCACTGAGAAGGCTGAGGCAAGAGGATCTTGAGTTCACGGTCAACCTACTGGTAATAAGGCTCAGTTAAAGTACTGCCTAGCATGCACAAAGCTCTGGGTTGATCCCCAGCACCACAGAAAACTGGTATGAGCCGGGCGTGGTGGCGCACTGGGGAGGCAGAGGTAGGAGGATCGCCCGTGAGTTCAAGGCCACCCTGAGACTACAGAGTGAATTCCAGGTCAGCCTGGACTAGAGAGAAACCCTACCATAACAAAACAAAACTGGGTATAGTGGTTTGTGCCTATAATCCCAGCACTCAGAGGAGTATCAGAAGTTTAAGGCCTTTCTCGAGATAGGTGTGGTCACAAATGCCTTTAATCCCAGCATTCAGGAGGCTGAGGTAGGAGGATCACCATGAGTTTGAGGCCAGCCTGGAGCTGCAGAGTGAGTTCCATGTCAGCTTGGGTTGGAGTAACCCTGCATCAAAAAAAAAAAAAAAAGAAAAGTTCAAGGGCATTGTCAACTTCATAGCAAGTTTGAGGCCAGCCTGAGCCACATAAGGCCATATCTTAAAAAAAACAAAACAAGACTGGAAGCCTTGCTGGCATGTGGATTTTCTTCTGGGAGAGTCATTCCTTGTCCCCGTGCTTCCTCCAGCCCCAGTTTAGACACTTTCTCCTCTTTCTTCACAGCTGTGTGGTGGTGATCTTGGACCCCAGAGAGAAGAAGCAGCAGCACATCTTTAACACCAGCAGGTGGCTGGGGGAAGGGGGGTGCAGAGCCTGGGGGTGTTTGGGTGGTGGCAACAGCGCAACGAGCAGTGACAAGAATTGAGAGCCCAGTGCAGGAGGTAGACTATAGACCATCAGCAGATTAGAAAATGACACGAAGGAGGGGGATGGAGAATGGAGAAAGCCATAGCTGAAGTCTCAGACCCAAGGAAGTGACAGGTGAGGGAGGAGTAGCTAGTCACAGGCCGAGTGTTGGGAGTAGGTAAGCAGGTGAAGCCACTGGAGGGCAGATGGGGCAGATGGGGCTGGGTGACCTGTGAGATTGCAGACTCACTCAGAAGCCAGGTGGGTGGTACACAGGCACTTGGGGGATTGAGGCAGGAGGTTCAGGAGGTCAAAGCAGCCTGAGCTATGTAGTGAGACCCTGTCTAAAAATGCAAAGACGACATCAAAGCCAGTTAAAACAGGGAACGGAGGAAAGGCTATACAGTTGGGCTTGGTGCATCTTGCTTCCAGAAAGCACACCAGTTGTTCCGGCACAGTCCTCCTACAGCCAAGTAGAGAAGCATTGCAGGTATCCGTGGGGTTTCCAGAAAGTGTTCACAGGTGGAGGAGCACTTGCTGTAGGCCGTCTCTGTCACATCTGTCAGGGTCCCCTCATTAGCACCACCCCTTTAGTTAGGCCAGATCGGTGCCACTTCCTGCATCTCGTTATGGTTCCAGGTGGGGAGAGAGCAGTACCCCCATAGTGGGTCACACCGTTTGGATTTGGTGCTTGAGACAGAAAGCCATTTCCAGGAGTGTGCCGGGTGCACAGGCTGCACTGGGTGAGTGCTGGCTTCTGCTGGCACTGAGCTCCTCTGCCCTCTTCTCAGCCTTGGGAGCCAGGAGTGGGCAGAGTGCTGAGAGCACAGTCACCCTAAGTGGAACCAGTGATCGCCTCCTTTTGTCCTCAGGAAGTCTCTCAGTGCTCTGGCCTTCTCCCCAGATGGGAAGTACATTGTGACGGGGGAGGTGAGTCCTGATCACAGTGGAGCAGGTGGGGAGGACCTTGGCTCATTCCTTCTACCCCAGCAGGCCTGGCATCCCTGAATTGGCTCTCTCTGGGCCAGAGAGATGCTGTGGCAAGTGGGGAAGTGGCCATGCCAACTACACCTTAAACAGCTCCTCCAGCCCTGCTGGTCCGGAGCCCCGCAGCAATGGCCTTTCCTCCCCAGAATGGACACAGGCCAGCCGTGCGTGTCTGGGATGTGGAGGAGAAGAGCCAAGTGGCCGAGATGCTGGGTCACAAGTACGGTGTGGCCTGTGTGGCCTTCTCACCCAGTATGAAGCACATCGTGTCCATGGGCTACCAACACGACATGGTCCTCAACGTCTGGGACTGGAAGGTGAGAGCCCGGCAGCCACATTGCAGGGTGTCCTGAATGTCAGGCTCTGGGAGAGCTCTCTCAGCCAGCATGCTTATTACACACTTTCTCCCGCCAGTTACATTCCTGGGGTGACCTTATAGCAAGGTGGGACTCTGGCTGCATGTCTTTGTTTTAAGAGGAACAGGGCGCCCTTATTGTCGGGCCTGTAACAGCTCCACTAATGAAATTATTTTTTATTTTTCCAAGATAGGGTCTCACTCCTAGTTCCAGGCTAACCTGGATCTCACTCTGTAGTCCAAGGCTGGCCCCAAACTCACAGAAGTCCTCCTACCTCTGCCTCGCAAGAGCTGGGATTAAAGGCATGCACCACCACTCCCATCTTAATGAAATTATTCTAATTACTTTTCTGTGGACCAGCTGTGACCTTGGACAGGTTGGGTGACTTGACCTCTCTGTTTCCTCACCTCTGTGATGACAGTAATGGTATCTGCCTCATCTACTTGTGACCTTCATGAGTTGACATGGCTGGGCTTTGGCACAGCTTGGGGAGAACTTGAAACCTTGGCTCTGCTCATAATCTGCAATGTGACCTTGAGCACATGACGCCCTCCCAGCACCTCCCTCAGGGTGGATCCTGTGGGTTATCTTCTGAGGGCCCAGGGAAGGGCTCAGAGAAAGAGCCCCTCGTATAGCACCCATTATTTTATTGTCCCATCCCCCAATTTTTTTCCCCAAGGTAGGTCTCCCTGTAGCCCAGCGAACTCATGAACTCATAGGGATCCTTCTACCTCTGCCTCCTAAGTGCTGAGATTAAAGGTGTGCGCCAGCTCACCCCCCCAGGGTTTTTAAAATATTTTATTTATTTAATATATTGAGAGAGAAGAGAGAGAGAATGAATGGGCACATCAGGTCCTCCAGCCACTGCAAATGAACTCCAGGCACATGTGTCACCTTGTGCATCTGGTTCTGCTTTGTAGGCAGGTGCCTTAACTACTGAGCCATCTCTCCAGCCCCTCACCCCCCAGTTTTGACTGTCCCCAACACTATGCATGGCTACAGAGTTTGGGCTCTTGGTGAAATTTCTGGAACTTACTCTCACCTGGGAGCTTCTGTGTCCCCTCTTGTGGAGGTTAGGAATGACCAGAATAGCAGGTTTCCTAAAGACTAGTTCACTGTACGATCCAAGGAGCATGGGGGAGCAGGGAGACCAAGAGTGGTGGGGTAGGCACTGCTGTGAGCTGCTCTGCACTGAATCTTCCAGAAAGACACCCTGGTGGCCTCCAACAAAGTGTCCTGCAGAGTCATCGCCCTCTCCTTTTCTGAGGACAGCAGCTATTTCGTCACTGTTGGGAACCGGCATGTGAGGTTCTGGTTCTTGGACGTGTCCACTGAAATAAAAGTGAGTGTCACACCATCCTTGCTAGGTCCTGAAGGGGTCACTATCAGCAGCATGGGCTCCTGTGTCTACCTGGGCCTTAGGGCAGTGGACTCAGAGGTTGTCAAGTTTCTCAGGGGTCCAGATGCTGACTGGTAAGCCCTGCTGGATCCTGCCCTAAGCTAGAGCTCACTATAGACCACTGCTTCCCAACCCCTCTGCCCAGAAGTGTGTTCCGCTTCCCTCTCTTCAGTACAGCCCTCTTTGCTCTGTCAATAAAGGACCCACTGTGGCCCAGATGGGGGGTAAGTTGGTGGGGGGGGACTGGATCTCACATGCCCTGCTGCTGCTCTAGGTGACAGGCACAGTGCCCCTGGTAGGGCGCTCAGGCATCCTGGGGGAGCTGCACAACAACATCTTCTGTGGTGTGGCCTGCGGCCGGGGCCGGATGGCGGGCAGTACCTTCTGTGTGTCCTACTCAGGCCTCCTCTGCCAGTTCAACGAGAAGAGGGTGCTGGAAAAGTGGATCAACCTAAAGGTATCCTCTCCTTTTTGCCAGCAGTCGGAGAGCTGCTCCTGCCCCTGTCTCCAGGGATGCTCAGCAGCACACCTGCTGGTGGTTTGGTTTTGGGGGTTCTTTTTGATGCAGGGTCTCTTTCACTCATGAACCTCCTGCCTCAGCCTCCTGAATGCTGAGATTCCAGTTGTGTGCCGCTGTAGTCTGTTTTATGCTAGTGGTTAACTGCACGAGTTCTATGTGTGTGACCCCCCCTTTTCTAAGCCTCAGTCTGCTTTGTCAAAGTGATTGGGCTGGGGAGATGGTTCACAGGTAAAAGCACTTGCTGTGCAAGCTTGGCAAACTGAGTTCAGATCCACAGAAGCCAGACACAGTAGCACACATAGGTAATCCCAGTGCTCCTGTAGTGAGATGGGAGGCAGAGACGGAGAATCCTGGAACCTCGTCTCCTTCAATGGTGACTGTGGTCATATCCTGATTTCAAAGATCTTAGTGTGTCAAACTGGGAGTCTTCGGCCCAACGAATTCTTAAGTCTTTAATGGAAGCCCAGGTCTGTTCCTGGGCCAGACTACATGAAGCACCAAGTTCACCATTTCTGGGTCTCAACAGGTCTCCCTGTCTTCCTGCCTATGTGTCAGCGAGGAGCTCATCTTCTGTGGATGCACAGACGGGATAGTGCGTATCTTCCAGGCCCACAGCCTGCACTACCTCTCCAACCTGCCCAAGCCGCACTACCTTGGAGTAGATGTGGCACAGGGGCTGGAGCCCAGGTACTAGCTTCCAGGGCTCCCCCTGGCACCCAGAGTCTGTCCTTGCTTTCTGACCCATCTGTCTGACTGTGCACTCTGCCAATACTAATGGTCACCCTGGGCATTACTGCAGTGAACAGAGCAGAAAAGTCCTGCCTCTCTGAGGCAAGCTCCAGGGTGAGAAGTGGGGCTGGGTGTGGGAAGAGACAAGGAGGAAAGATGAGTTCAGGTGGTGGGAACTGCTGAGATCTATAGCAGGGTGAGCTCCTCCCACATGGAAGGTTCTCTAAGCAGCTACTGGTCCCAAAGCCAGCCCTCAGCAGGACACCTAGTGAAGGGAGCTCATATAGGGAGCGCAAGCCTACAGACAAGATCACAGCAGATACTTGGAGGGTTGTGGGAAGGAGGGTCTGGGCTGGAGCTGTGGCTGTTGGGTGTCCGGTAGAAGAAGCCAACTGTGTGGACAGTAAGCAAATGCCTTAAAGAGAACACACACTGGGTGTGGCACGTTACAGGAGTAGCAAAGGGCTATGGGACCTGAGAGGGAGGACGGTAAGAAGTGAGGTCCAACTGCTGATAGAGACCAGCTGGAGGAGCACGTGGGCACTTTGCAGGGTGATGGGCAGCTGCAGGCCTTGTGTGCCTGTCTGGAAAGGAGGGAAGGGCTAAACTGTGGCTCATCCCCTGCAAGTCTCATGGAGGGCAGGGTGTGCTGGGTGCCTGGGGCTGCCTCTGTAGATTGCTTCTGAGTGTCTTTTTCAGGAGCAAGCCTGAAAGGGGTAACTGGGTGTCATAAAGGAAAGAGGCGATGGCTGAGCTAGCCGCAGACCACGGCATGTTGAAGAAGCCAAATTGCCCAGCTCTGCTGCCTAGTATTATGTGCTGTGTGGTCTTGGGCAGATCACTGTGCCTCTGCTTCCGTTTCCTCATCTGTGCGGAGTGATCCCAGGACAGCTCCTCAGTTCCTCACAGGGGGTTTGGATTGTGTTGGAGAGGCTGAGAGGAGAGGAGGCTGGAATACGCGCCTAGTTTTCTCCCACCCTTCGACAGAGAGGGACCCTGGTAGAGAATAGGGTCAGAAATATTAATAAAAGTTAAAGACTCAAAATGTTACGAGTCATCTTGATTCTAGGCTTGATTTTGTAAGCCTGTGTTTGCAGTAGTTTGAAGCCTCTATGCTGGCTTCTCTGTTGCCTGGCTGAGAACAGTAGTAGCCAGTGTCCCCTAAGTTCATGTGTTGTTTATTGGTTTGTTTTTAAAAATTATTTATGTGTATGTGAATGCATCAGGGTCTCTTGCCAGCTGAATGAGTAGCTGGGGAACTTCACACTGGCCGACAGGCTTTGCAAGTACCTTTAAGTGCTGAACCATCTCCCAGTCCCTTTTAAACTGCTGTTGATGACCATGGACTGTGCTGTCCTTGTGCCCCCACTGAGCAAGCACGTTTAGCCTCCACTGGGTGCCATCTTTGCTGCTGCTTTCTGAAGCGGCATGCTGCTTCAGTTTCTAGTTTCTTTTCACTTCTAATGGAGTAATGAAAGACTCACTGCAGACATTATCTTGAAAAAGAACGCTCCCAGAAGCCTACATCACGAGGAGGCGAAAGGCAGTGGGAGGAGGACGTGGGGTGGAAGAGGAAGGATGGATCGCAACAAAGCCACAGGGCAAGAGGCAGCTCCCATGTCACCAGGGGTGGCTGTCACTTCTCACAGTGGTATTGATGGTGACTGACTGACCCATGTGGCCTTGTTAGCTTCCTTTTCCACAGGAAGGCAGAAGCAACCTACCCAGATACCGTGGCGCTGACCTTTGACCCCATCCATCACTGGCTGTCCTGCATCTATAAGGACCACAGCATCTACATTTGGGATGTCAGGGACATAAACAAAGTCAGCAAGATGTGGTCAGAGCTCTTCCACAGCTCCTTTGTCTGGAATGTAGAGGTGAGACCCTCCCTCCCTCGCTCTGCCGGGCTCCACTCCCATGTAGAAGCGTCCATAGAGCTTAGGGGACTCATTCTGCCAAAAGATACAAATTGAGGCTGCGAAGATATCTCAGCAGTTAAAGGTACTTGCTTGTAAAATCTGCTGGTCTGGGTTCAAGTCCTCAGCCACTCACATAACCAGATGCATAAAGTGGCATAGCACCTGCTCACTTCCAGTTGCAAGAGGTCCTGGCACACCCATACACACACACACACACACACACACACACACACACACACACACACACACACACACACAAATAGATTTGTAAAAGAAGATTTGAAAGATACAGATTGGGAGCTGGGGAAATAGCTAGCGTTCAGAGGTGCCTGCTGGGTTTCATTCCCCACGTAAAGCCAGATGCACAAAATAGCACATGCATCTGAAGTGTGTTTACAGTGGCAAGAGGCCCTGGCATGCCCATTCATATTCTCTCTCTCTTTGCTCACCAATAAATAAATAAAAATATTAAAATATGCCAGGCATGGTGGCATATGCCTTTAATCCTAGCACTTTGGAGGTAAAGGCATGAGGATCAATGTGAGTTCAAGACCACCCTGAGACTACATAAGGAATTCCAGGTCTGAGCTAGAGTGAGACCCTACGTCGAAAAAACAAAAGCAAAGCAAAAACAAACAAATAATAAAATATATGTGTGTGTCGGATATGTTTTAGTCCAATGCAGTTACATCGTTGGAGCTCAGTGGTTCTATCCTCAGCCAGTGGGGGCTTCATCACTGACTTCCTGCCCTACACCTGAAACAACTTATTTCTTGGAAAAGCCCAATTTATTTTTTCAGTGAAAATTGGTGGATGTTTTTTGTGGTTTTATTTTTTTGCTTTTATGTCATGCTGAGGGCCAGAGAGCTTGTGTGCCGTCCATGATCTATCTGCAAGCACTCTGCCACTGCTCCAGCTCCAGCCTCAGATTCGTACTTCAGAACTCACTGGGAGTGCTGGACCAGTCCGTCTGGAAGCCTAGTTCTCAAGGACGTAGGGAAGGTGAACAGATTCCCCTGGCTCCTCATTTGCTTTCTGCACGGCACAAATACAAGGGTCAAAGAATGGCAGTTACTTAGTTCTGAAAACAGCCACAGTTTTTTTTAGATACTTTTATTTATTTGAGAGAGAGAGAGACAGAGAGAGGGTAGATGGGTGTACCAGAACCTCCTGCCACTGTCAGCTAACTCCAGATACATACATCACTTTGTGCATCCGGCTTTACAAGGGCACTGGGGAATCTAACCCGGGCTGTCAGGTTTTGCAAGTAAGTGCTTTTATCTACTAAGCCATCTTCCCAGCCCCAGCAGTCTTAGTTTTAAAATATTTTTTTTCTGCCCTTTTTCTTTTTTTTTTTTCTTTCATTTTTGGCTACGTATCCCAAGCTAGCCTGAAATTCAAGGTCCTCCTCTCTCAGCCTCCAAAGTGCTGAGCTTACAGGCCTGAGCCACCACACCAGCCTTTAGTTTACAGGCCATCATGGTGCTGCTATTGTGTGTTCTTGAAGAATCACCCTTTACCTTGTCCTCTGGGAACTGCAGGTGTATCCTGAATTTGAAGATCAGAGAGCTTGTCTGCCATCCGGGTCTTTTTTGACTTGTTCCTCAGATAACACCATCCGCTTCTGGAACATGGACAGCAGCTTTGATGCTCAGTGGCAGAGAAATATCTTCAGTGATGTGAGTGGCCTCATTCTAGGAAGAAGGAAGACCTCCTTTAAGTCTGGATGAGAGGCGGGAAGAGGGGCTTCACCTGGTGGGGGCAGTGCTCTTTGTGTCTCTGTCCATCTCCTTTCTGTGGTGGCATGGTCTGTCCTCTGGTTCCTCCATGGTCACCCTCGGCAGTGGTCTGTCCTCTGACTCCTGCCATGGCCACCCTCGGCAGCCCAGTCTGCTACCTGGAGGTAACTTACTCGAAGCCTTGAGTCAGAACTCCCTGGGAAAGCGCTGCTGGGCAGAGCCTTCTGTCTCAGTTGCCACGAAACCTGGAAGCCTCAGCCGGACTGCCATTGGGCTTCTGGAGGGGAAACTGCTGAAGACATGTGTGTGGCCAGGTGTCATAGTCAACCACTTGCCACTGGGATAAGTCTTTAAACCAGGCACAGTTTTGGGAGGAAAGTATTTATTGAAGTAACAGATCTAGGGGAAGTTCCATAACAGAGGAAAAGGCTGGCCCCCTTTCACAGATCCAAGCAGAGAGAGAAACCCATCACCACCAACTCCAAAAGCAAGCAAACACACTCAAACTCCCAAACAGCAGGAACTCCAGGCTTTAGCACAGACTGCTCTTTGCATATGTCTAGCTGGAATTCCAGACCCACTCCAGAAACACCTTAGGGTTGGACCCTAAGTTCTGGCCAAGATAGCACACCCTCCAGCCAAGCAGCTGGAAAAAAAAACAACTTATAAACTCTTAAATCTATTGGGGGACACCCCTTCAAACTATCACATCATGGTAATAAGCGTTTCTTGGGAACTCAGAGCTGAGTTCCTTAATTCTGCAGGACTTCACTAAGGTATGTGCCAGGGGCTTTGCTTCCTCTCCTAGGCTCTCTGCCCTGTATGAGTTCCTGCCTGAAACAAAACAAAAATATCTTTACACTCGTTTACAAGTTTGATTTTCTGGCTCATGAAAGGAACCTGGAGAGAAGGAATCCAAGCCATCTTAGCAGCTCCAGAGGGCTTTAGAGACTCCAAGGTCCTCCGTATTTCCATTCTGTCATGTGGAAGGCTGGCGCTCCCTCCTAGCTCCAGCCATCATGACACAGTTCCAGGCAGGCCACAGAGAGCTCTCACTTGCTTTACATCTCCTTGCCCAGAATCTCGTCAATCTGCAGCAGAGACTGGGGAAATAGTTTTTATTTTCAGTGAGGAAGCAGTTGGCTCAGAACTGGAGTTCTGGTACTCTTTTATTCTATTTTATTTTATTTTATTAAAATATTTTATTTATTCATTTTCAATCAGAGAGAGAGAACCACCTTGTGGGTCTGGCATATGTGGGTCCTGGGGAATTGAACCAGGGGCCTTAGGCACTGAAGGCGAGTGCCTTAACCGCTGAGCCATTTCTCCAGCCCGAGTTCTGGTACTCTTGGCTGTGGGAGATACAGAATTCCAGAGGAGCTTCTAAGCTTTGTGCCTCACTGACCTCAGCCTCTCTCTCCCGCAGACCCTGCTGAAGGTGGTGTATGTGGAGAATGATCTCCAGCACCTGCAGGACACATCCCACTTCCCAGACCGGGGCATTGAGAATGGGACGCCCATGGATATGAAAGCTGGGGTGCGTGTCATGCAGGTCAGTCCTGATGGCCAGCACTTGGCTTCAGGCGACCGCAGTGGAAATCTGAGGCAAGTGGCCCTGGTGGCGGCCCAGCTGGGGTCTCAGTGGTGGGGAGAAGTCCTGGTCTGGGCACCTCAGCTGACTACTGGGCATGAGGGATTAGGAGTAGCAATCCAGTCACCAGCCAGGACTTCAGCTGGCAGGGGCAGGAGTCTCCCGAGAGGCCTGATGGGACTGTCCAGG
>PVHP010036851.1:0-17801 GCA_004024765.1 Zapus hudsonius
TAGTACTATTTAATGTGATAGATATGATTGAAATATTTAATATAGCCACAGATAAAATTCTATGAACAGGGTTTCTCATGTTGTAAATACCCAACAAATGTTAGCTCTCGTTGTATTGTGTGATATAACTCATAAAAAGTACTTGACCTCATTCTCAATCTGCACCATACTGATGTACTACAAGGTTAGTATGACTGTCGTGTGTTAGAGATATGATGAATGATCCTCAGCTTGGAGGAAAGCACATTCCATAGGCAGGTGCAAATTCAGTGTTCTATTCAAATACTTCAGATGGTTTTGTAAACTTTAAGAACTTGAAAGGTTTTCTGCTTTATTTCCTAAGTCTCACTTTTTTCTACATATAAACTCTAAAGTATTTACTTGGTGCTGTGTGAATTTGGCGTGGTGTGTGCATGGTACCCAGCACAGTACTCAGCACCTAGAAAAGCATTCTGTTGAAGGTAGTCTCCAAGTCGTCGGTGCATCTACAGAGTCATGCATTCTCCTAAGTGTCTTCTTAATACATCAATGAAGTAAATCCTGAGAATTTGAGGAAGGCAGTGTGCAGATAATACCATAAGAGATTTTTCAATGCACTATCCATCTTGGCATAACATATTTATTTTTAATTTTCAAAAAATCGCAAAATCTCCTTTGTGTGGTGTTTTCTATCCAACATGTGTTGATGCTCTATCTAATTTGTACCAACACAGGCAAACAGAACATACTTGTCCACCCAAGAACAGAATTTAAGTAGCCAGCAATAATGAATCTGTCAGATAACAGAAGGTTCTGAAAACAAACAAACAAACAAATAAACAAAAACAAAAGCAAATTACATCTGGGACTAAGTGACTTGGAGAACAGCACTGCCTTACTGTAGGAACAATTGAAGTGCTACTGGCTTAGTAGCAAAGATCACATGCCTACTGGAAGGCTCACTCCTGTTACATGCCGACATTTATGTACACACATCTTCTGTACATTCTCAATTCAAGTATTTGGAGTAACATTTCACCACCCATCAATTATTTCTTGTGCAGAGGACATTTGTGGGTCTGTTGCTGTTGTTTTCATTTGGATGGGTTTGGAGGACAGGAAGATTAAGAAGGCAAAACTAAGCTTGTAAACTGGATTGTAGACAATATTTAGGAGTCAGAAATCTTACATCAATAGCTTAAGTAGTTTGTGATGTAGCCAGATAACAGAACATACTATGGCTGACATATTTCTCTTAATAATTCAAGAAGCAGATATGTTATAAGTATAGTGCAATTAGGAGAATTCCTGCAAGAAAATTAAATAATTGTTTTGGTTGTTGTTTTTCAAGGTAGGGTCTCCATTCTCCTCCCTCTGCCTCCCAAGTGCTGAGCTTAAAGGCCAGAGCCACCACAGTTGGCTGCAGTTTTCTTTTTACTTCATTTTTTTCTAGTAAAACCAAAGCATGGATGTGATTGATGGAACACATCCAAAGAGTGAAGGATTCTTCAAAAGGAAATGGAAAAGAGACAACTGTCTTTTGAAAATGGCTTGGGAAAGAAGAGAATTTCCCGTTTTTTAGTAGAAAATAAAGTAATTTAATAAAGATCAATGTGAAGAAAAAATATTTGGTGGCTAGAGAAATAAGAGATCTATTCTATGAAGTTTAATAGATTAAATAATGAATTATATGGTCATGCTGGTCCATTGGTACTCATTAAAGTGTTATGGATTAGCCTATGTAGAAGTTACCAATTAATTGATGAGCATGTGGCATTCACGTCCTTAGAAGTGGCTCCATTCCGAGCTCTGAAGGCCAGCATTACACACAGAGCAGGGCCAGGAAGAGCACAGTCAAGCTTCACCTTTACTGCTCAATAAAACTCTGAAAACATAGTTGTCAAAACACTAGATTATAAGCCTAATAGAAACAATGACAGCATTGGGGAATGAAAGCTATGGGGACTGGGTGACTAGTTGTGATCAGGAAGGCTTCATTCACTAAGGGTTTAAGTTTCTGGCTATATTCAGTAATTACTAAATCTTCTCCTCTACTCCTGAAGAAGCCTTTCTAGCTAGTACAGTGGCAAAATGGGTCCAAAGCTTAATGTTGTGACCTGTTTAGAAAATAAAGAATCTTGAAATAAAAATAATAATAACCAGATCTTATAGTCTTCAATTATTTGACCAACAGACTTCATTTCATATCAGTGACTCTGAATATAGATTTTGTGCAGATGTCATGCTTGGCCCCGGGGAAGAAGAAGTCAAATGTGAAGGGAAGCTGGAACTACAGGGAGGTTGCATGGTTCTATGTGCTAAGCTAGGAGAGTAAATTTCCAGTAGGTGCATAAATGTCAAAGCCAAGACACTCAGCCAAAACAAAAGAAAGGGGGAAAGTGCTATTTCAATGCATGGAAGACAAAGCCATTATCTTGGAATCAGGACCTCAGATGGGAACGTAAGGAAAGTTCATGGCCAGGCCAAAAAAAAAAATGTTTGCATTAAAATTGGAATATTTTTGTGTGTAGTATATGTATATCATGTATGCATGTGTGTATACAGATACACATGGCCCATGAACATGTGTGGAGGCCAGAGAATAGCAGGTGTCCATCTCTGCCACTCTTCTGGTTCATTTTCCTGAAACAAAATCTCTTCCTGGACCTGGAGCAGACGTCTTTCAAGTCAGACTTGCTGACCAGTGAGTCCCAGAAATTCTCTTATCTCTACCTTCAGGTTATAGCCCATGTGGCCATGCCTGGCGTTTTATTTAATGTGGGTAAGACTGAACTCAGGTCTTCATCTTGCTCAGCAAGTTCTCTTAGCTGCTGAGCCATTCCCCCATCACTTCAAATTAATGTTTTAAATCACAGATTCCCAATTTCAGACATCAGGAACCCTGTGTGATACCTCAAACACAAGTTTAGACATAAACAACGGTCGTATCAACGAAAATTGTAGTTTATGGAGCACAGAGCTGCATGCTTACAAATGCCTGTCATACATGTGCTATCATTCACACTCATGGCAGAGGCAAGGGGCTAGATGACTCATCATCACAAAGTGAATTGGGGTATATAGGATCAGGACCTCGGGCTATCAATTTATTCATTTCTTAATTTTGTTTAACCTTGTACCTAAGGCTTTGGAAGGCAAGCACGAGGCTCCATTATCTGAATGTTGGCTGAGTTCCCAATCCATCTAAACAGTTCCCAGAGCAAGTAGCTACACTTGGCTGGACAGAGCACAGCAGAGGATGTGGGGTTTCAAGGACTATGACAATTTCTGCTCTTTGTGGCCCTAATTCATTTATTCAGAAGACTCTTATTGTTGTTGATCAGAATTTTTTTAATCAGGTAAAATCTACTGCTTGATGATATACTTGGGTATGTAAATATATTCAGCATGGATGATTTTTAACGTTAGAAAAATATTCACAGTTCTTAGAAGTTCAGAAAGTGGGCTGGAGAGATGGCTCAGCGGTTAAGTCACTTGCCTCCAGTGCCTAAGGCTGGGGTTCAATTCCCCAGGACCCACCTAAGCCAGCCAGACCCACAATGTGGTGGCCCTGGTGCTCTCTCTCTCTCTCTCTCTCTCTCTCTCTCTCTCTCTCTCTCTATCTCTATGCTTGAAAATGAATAAATAAAATATTAAATAAATAAATTTATCAAAATAATAAAAAAAAGAAATTCAGAAAGCAAGATGATCAGACGATCTCCTCATGCTCCTTTGCATAAAACCATGGAAAAATGGAGAGGCATTTCCAGTAATTTTCTGTAAGTTACGTACAATTGTCTGTTGTTGTTATAATTCTCCAGGCATCATGCTCCTCTAGTAAGATGATGTATGGAGAGTCGTCTGGTAGGAGCTGATGGGATGTAAATGAAACTAATTAAGGAAATGTCAAACATAATTAATAAAACAGGTTTAAGTTGCAAAAGCCCTGTCAGTGGAATGAATGGGGAAGAGCACCGCTTGCCCATTGTTGGGGGCACCCTTTCCCCTAGTCCCCCTTTTTTCCAGGCTTTATTTAATGTCATTCAATTAGATCCTTGGAAAGCTACTTGAAGCTCTTGTTCCTCCCCAACCTTCTCTTAGCTCAGCCCATGGAGAGGAAGGAATATAAATTTTCCTGTCGGCCTGCAGCTTGGAAAAAAAAATTAATTGCCAACTCCTCATCCTTCCCAAGTACTACAGGACATTAACATAACCAATTTACTTGAACTGTTCACTGGCTGCCTAATAGAGCATCGGATCAGCTGATAAAACCAGGCTGTTGCTGATGCTACCTTGTTGTTATTCGCATTTTCATAATATCCAAATATTACAGCGACATGATCCACGGGCTCCATTTATTATTGATAAGAACAAAAAAAAAGAAGAAGAAGAAAAGAAGGGGAGGGGTTGGGAATAACAAAGCGGGTGAGCGACCTATAATTATGGCAAGCAAATTAGGGTATGTGCTAGAGTCAGTTACATTTGCCTAGGAGTAATGATGCCCAAGACCTTTTCCTTCCCCTGGGATGGAAAAAATAATGGATTCCCTTGCAGCTGCAGATGGGGTAGGAGAATGCTGTCATCAGGACAATGTTTACATAAGTTAGTTTGAGTGTGTGGCTAAGAGGCCTGCCTGTAATATTTGAGTCAGTTTCTATCATTTCAACCACTCAAGCAGAAGTCCTCAAAAAAAAAAAATACTGTCATGGGAGGGGTGGGGACAGGAGTGGAGCCAGGGGGAATATCCTTCTGTGAAAGTCAACAGTGTGTTTGAGAGGCATTCTTAGACAAGGGTAATAACCTTGAAAAACAGAAGCCAGTCAGCTTTCTAAGGGTTTTGCTTACTTAGAGACCTCTGCCCACCCTGGCTCCAATTTGTTTCAATTCAGGTCTTGCGTGCATGTGTCTGTATGTAGAGGAATTTGAGCGAACGTCATTTGCATCTACCAGACTCAAAAGGAGGTTGAAGGAGAGGAAGGTACAGTTCACATACTTAAAAATCAAGTTTGAATTGGAATTAGTGAAAGCAGACACATAGAGTCCTCCTCTGTAAAAATTAATTATCATAGATATATTTTTTAATTGGTCCTCAGCTGAAATTGTTACACTGCCTTCTACAGATTGCAACTGAGGACTCTTTTAAATATTTTTATTTATTCATTTTCAAGCAGAGAGATACAGAAAGAGAGAGAGAGACAGAGAGAGACAGAGAGAGAGACAGAGAGAGAGACAGAGAGAGAGCACCAGGGCCACCACCTTGTGGGTCTGGCTTATGTGGGTCCTGGGGAATTGAACCTGGGGCCTTAGGCACTGGAGGCAAGTGCCTTAACCGCTGAGTCATCTATCCAGCCCTATCATAGATATGTTGATGCTTGACAGGTAGCCACGAAGTCAGAAAACAATTTCAAAAAACAATAAATTACAAAACACAGCAGTGACATCAAAATTATGGATTTGTGTTCAGTGAAGAATTAATGGTCCATATTTCCTCCACTGCTATAGAGGAGACCCTGTGAGCCATGTGAGGGTATCACGTGACACCAGAAAGCAAGGGAATCTCAAGGATTAAAGGGATGAAGCCAAAATCTCAAATAATTATGGGCTCAAGCCAAAAGCACAAATGACCCAGCTTGAAGGGGCTAGCACTGGAAAAATGGAAAGACTGGATAAGCCGGACATGGTTCATGCCTGTCACCTCTTAATTCAGGGGCTGAGACACGAATATGGTGAGTGCCAGGCCAGCCTGCCTTATGTACAGAGAATCTCCATCAGAAATAAAATCATAAACACCAGGAAAGGACTATAATATACCATAATATAAAATTTGAAAACCCAAATCATATTAGATAGACTAACAAATGTTATCTACATGTTCATTGCAATAATTGTTCAAGTTTATTTTTTGGCTTGTAATTACCTAAAATCAAAAATCTGATGGATAGCCTAGTAGTCAGCCAGTTCTCCCGGCCCTAGTATGTTGTTACTGAGGGGGGTAGGCTATCCATGGTCCCCTGCCCCAAGGACTGATCCAGATGGCCCATGGAGGAGGATATCCAGCTGATTGGGGATGGGGAAGAGGGGCATTGGGGAACTGGGGATAACAACTCATTGTTTGCCCATTAAATAATGTAACTCATTATGGACGATAAAAAAATCTGATGGAGAAGTTTCTGTTATTTTTCAGCTATGTAAGATATGCATTTTGTGATTTGTTAACAGTTATAACATGAAGTCTTCATGCAGGGTCAATTTTTATTTTTATCTGATGAATTTAAAAGACCTGTATTTTAATACCAAGAATTTGGAAAGCTTATTCCAATGGAAAATTTCTCAAATGTAATTGTAAAAATTTAAAAGTTTTAAAAGTAGTGTTTGACATAAAGAATAATAACTTACACAATTCAGTCCAAGAAGTTGAACATTCAATAACCACCACTGCTCAAGAACTTTTGTGTCTCTACTTATGTGTACCATCCTTGATGACATCAGACATAATTACTATTCAGAATTTTGAAATTTGTCCTTCCCTTGTCGTTTACTAAAAACATAACTTTATACCCTTAGCAGTGCATTTCCTTTGGGTATTTTTATACTTCACACTATGGACACCAAATATAATTTTTTATATTTTTTGTTTTTTAGGGTTTTTTGTTGTTTTTCAGCATTATAATCTTAGATCATTCCATATCCACCATATATGAAACAAGCATTTCATTACTCCATTGAATAACACAAGTATTCATCAACCTTTTTATTTCATAGCCATCCATATTATTTATTGGTTATACTGCATATTGGTTTGTTTTAGAAAAGCAATGGGAGAGCTATGAAATATGCAAATTTGATTTTTTTCTCGCAATGTCAAATTATCTTCCAAAAGGGAGTTATCAATGTGCCCCCAAGGAAAGAGCTTTAATTTGCCATATTTGCATATATTTGGTTAGTGTTTGGATTTTATCAGATCTTTAAATTCTTGCTAATTTTATATGAGCAGGATCTTGTTATCATTATAATCTGCATTGTCCTATTTTCTGTGAGGATTATTTCATGTGTGTATTGATCACTTATATGATCTCTTTACGAAACTGGATTCATTTGCTGGGGAATTTACATTTTACTTATTAATTTGAAAAGGAGAGTGGGAAAGAGGAGAGAGATAGAGAGAGAGAAAGCTATTGTTTCTGGATTGATTTTATTCTCTCTATTTACTTGAACCACTTATGCTTTTTATTTTAATCAAATTCAATTCATCAGTTTTTAAATTTTTGAACTTCAGGTAGAAGAAATGCTTTTAATGAGGGACCATCAAATTTTCCCCATAATTTATTTTAAAATTTGTACAATTTGCTATTTTAATAAAAAATCTATAATTTATTTTTATCTAACTTGTAAGGCACAAGCCATTTTGCTCCATTTTGATTATTTGAATAATCAGTTTGCCTTGCATTATTTGTGGAAAAATCTACTTTTACCTATGTGATTTGTCTATACATCTTTATTATTCATTAAATGCACACACATATCTCAACATTTTTCTGTTTATTTATATTTTATGTGCATAATTATCAATTTTTAATTACCATGCCAATTTAGCATTCATAAATATAGTTTAATTTGATTATTCGACAATAGCAATAGGACAATTTAATGGGGAAATAATAGCCTTTTACCAATACATAAACAAACTATATATATATATATATATATATATATATATATATATATATATATGCAAAAATACAATTTGGCTCCTACCACACACTATAAGTGAAACTTAACTAATAGTAAAATAAAAATTTATGCATTAAAACTGTAAAAAATTTTAAAAGCAGCATAGATTCAGATCTTGATATTGCTAGATTAGTCAGAAGTTTCCTCATATTTTCAAATCATAAACAGCCAAAGGCAGAAGATATACCAGACCTCATCACATCTCTCTCTGAGGCAAAGAGAGTATTAAGAAAGTGAGAAGATAACCTCAATATAGGAGTAAAAAAACTTAAAAATAATATATCTAACATGTTTCCAGAATATGAAATAAACTGCTATACATTACAACTGAAAAACAAATAAACAGGGAACAAAGGATCTGTGTAGGCATTACTTTAAAGATGCCCAAATAATAAACACTAAGCACTTGAAAGGATGTGTATTAGTCATTAGAAAAAAAAACAAATAAAAATTGCAATCCTATTCCATTTCATTGCTAGTACAGTGCATAAAGACAAAAAACTCAACAATAATAAATTCCAGTAAGAGGTGGAGAATACCAAAGCCTTAAACACTGCTGACAGGGAAATCAAACTGCAGAACCATTGTGGGAAGCAGTCTGGCAGTTCTTCAAAAAGTTATACATAGAATTGGCAAATGATCCATCCATTTCATGCCTAGATATATGCCCCACAGGAGTTCACAAAATCCAGAGGTGCCCAAATCCCTTATTTAAAATGATCTCGTATCTACCTGTGCTTTTTCTGGCATACAGTTTGAATTATCCCTAGATTACTTAAATGCCTAATAGGTCAAAGATCGTAGTTTTCATGACCCATTGTTTAAAGAATAGGGACAAGACCAGCTAGATCCATTGTGCACATTTTAGCCTGAATTACTCAGAAGGCTGAGGCCATGAGGCTCATTTGAATCCAAGGGTTCAAGCCTGAATTGGGCAGCATTACAAGTCTAGTCTCTTTAAGGGAAAAAGGAATAATGATAAGAACCAAAAAAGTTGGTTTATGTATAGGACAAATACAGTTAAAAAAAAAAAAGATTTTCCACCTGTTGTTGGTTGAATATATGGCTGTGGAACCCACAAATACAAAGCACTATTTATAATACTCATAGAGTAGAAACAACAAAAATGTCAATCTTCTGTTTGTAGAATTAATAATATGTGATATATCCATACAATGGAATATTATTATTGGTCCATTAAAAGGAATGAAATATTTCTATATGCTACAATAAAGATGGCAATTGAGAACAATGTTATGATATAAAAGAAGTCAAACACAAAAGATAACATATTGTGTGTTTCTATTTAATGTGAAATATTGATAATAAACAAATCCATAGAAAAATGCAGTAAATGAATATGTTTGCCAAAAACCAGGGCCAATTGGGGAATGCATAGTAACTGATAATAGATTAAAAATTCTTGGTGATGTGATGGAATTATCATAAAATTGGGTAGCTCAGCTGTCTGCACAAATTAGTATATACACTAAACACCACTGAGTCATACACTAGAGTAATTTTATGGTATTATTAGAATTAAATCAATAAAAAATAAAAAAAATAATTGATAACTGATGTTGCATGTGTCTTACCTTTGCTTTCATTTCCAGTGTCCCTTGGATTGTTCATAGTGCAAACTGATACATTTTTTTAAGTATCAAATAACACATGAATGGAAGTTTAGGTAGAGTTTGAAAATCCATTAACTAATGTGCATAGAATAAACTTTTCTAGTCTAAAATGATATTGTTCCTATTTACATATGATATTTAAATTATTATTCAATACAACTTTGTAAATTAATTAATATGTATTAGATATTTTTAAGATGCTTCATTATATCTTTTAATTTATTTGTTGCCAGGTTTTAAAGATACAGCAACTGAGTTTTCTATGTGGGTTTAGTAACCAGACTTGTTAAGTGCTTCATGACTGACAAATTATATGCAGATTATGAATAATTTTATATGATAAGAAGTGAAATTTTTTTGAATGAATCATTCATAATTTTAATTTCCTAACGTCATATTTTCTACTAATTGTGTCACAGTGCACAGTGGAAGTAATGGCAACATGCAATTTTACACAATACTTTGAACTTTAAATACTTTTAATATTTTACCAAAAATTAGTTTATTTTTGCTATTTACAAGATGCTTAAAATGAAGAGGTAAATTCTGTTGTTCTGCAATTCACTAAAATTTTTTAATATATATTGAATGCTATTGAATGATTTTCCTCCATCAATCATATCTGATCAATTTTCTTTTTTTTTCCAATTTCTACATGCATGGAGCAGCTTGCTTAGAGTAAGAAATCTAACTTTATCATAAAGAGAGTTAGAAAATGATACATTATACTAAAATATTCAGACTTGAATCTGAGCTGTAGTTATTTCTGTGTTTTATTTTTAAAAGCCAGTTAAGTTTTCAATAGATATTTTTAAACCTGGAAAATGGATAAAAAGGGTCTGGGATAATGGCTCAATAGTTAAAGGTGTTTGCTTGCCAGCCTGCTAACCCAAATTCAATTTGCCAACACCTACTTAAAGCCAGATCCAAAGTGGGGTACATCTGAAATCCCAGTGTGGACAATGGCAGGTGAAGACAAGGACATTCATGTGCTCAAGAAGCCAGCTAGGACTGGCCCACAGAAAGCTCAAAAACAAAGCAACAAGGGAGACCTTGTGTAAAGCAAAGTGGAAAGAGAAAACAAACACCCCAAGTTTGTGCTCAGACTTCCATGTGTGTCCATGTCTTGTGTGTGCACATACACACAGTACACACATAACATACATACATACTACAAACATACATACTACAAACACATAAAATTGTTTTTCTTTTGAAAA
Organism: Zapus hudsonius; assembly: GCA_004024765.1. Classification (NCBI taxonomy): domain Eukaryota; kingdom Metazoa; phylum Chordata; class Mammalia; order Rodentia; family Dipodidae; genus Zapus; species Zapus hudsonius. The sequence continues at coordinate 10,565 of PVHP010036851.1, forward strand.
AAGGGAAAATAGTGCCTACCTCAAAGGACTGTTTGTTGTGGGGCAATTTTTTCCAAACAGCAAATCTCCCCATGAGAAAGGGAAAGCATATTTCATTAGGCTCAGTCCATTTTCGTTGCCTGAAACTATGTGTGATATAATCATTTCTTTTGGGCAGAGACTATATTTATCATATTCAAATTGTAAATACCCTCTGTGATTCTAATAAGGCTTCTGTCTGATGTCTTGTTTGACTTTCTCTGATATTAATGAAGCTTACAAGTTTTATTTTCATTTATATCCTTCTTTATTTTGATGGTTAAACATTTCTCTTATTAATAGTAAGAAGCTTGAATTAAAACCAGAATCACAGTCTGTATTATATTAAAATATAATATCCTGGACAAGTATTCTGAATGCTGATTTATTTGGATTTTCTACTTTAATCTAAGTCTTAGTCTTATCATGTATCTTTCTCTCTTATTTTATCTTTTATAGGAATTCAATATTTTTTTTCTCATTATCTCTATTGGATAAGAAAATTTGTAGACAATTTCTATAATTTATTTGTTATCATAGATAATTTATCATACATACCTTATCAAAAATATATTTAACATTCTTTATAAATAAATAAACTCTAATAGACTTCATTTAGATCACCTTTCTTTAAGTTTATTTTTCCAATGATTTTTTTTAAATTTAGGTTTATGCCATAAACTGTACATTATTATTTTCTTAGACAAGTAACATTTATTTGGTCTATACTTTGGCAATTACATCATAAATGTTGTATGTGTTCCTCATGACTTTTACATTTCAGGATTTCCCCCTGATTTTTTTCATGAAGAATTCCATGGTTAGCATATTCTTTTGCATTATTGCTTTCTGTTTGGTCTATTAACAAGTTAAAAGTAATTTCTCTACTGAATGCATTAAAATTGTTGATTATCATTTTGAAGTATGCTAGTTTCTCAATGATATCTCTATGCATGAACTTTACATTTTATTTATTATATTTTAAGCCTTCTGAATCTTTGAATTGATATCTTTTATTTGTAAAATTTGTCTGACTTGTTTAAGGCATTTATTCTCTTTATTGTTTCACCTCTTTCCTTATGACATTCAAGTTCTATATATAGTAAACATTTTACTATCTCTTCTATGTTTTTTAATCACTTCATATTTCTCCTTACATTATTTCTGTTTATTTATTATTTCTACAATTCTATGATGGCATTCTTATTGCAGTGTGTGTGCTTTCTTACCTGTTCAGAGTTCTTTCTTTAGCTGTGTTTTATGACTTATTTAGATATTATTAGATATTGAGACTTATCTAGTATTAAAATAAGTTCTATTTTTTAGCTTTGTCTTATATTTAACAGACATTTAGCATTTTGAATTTTAACTTCTATAAGTGTTATTTGGTTTTATTTCTAATATGCATGATGATTTTATTAGTTCCCCCTTTTCTAACATTTTATATCTTTATATAATACAAATGCACTTTATAGATTGTAACCTACAATTGCATAATTACAAATCTACTGCACTATTTGCTTCTATTCCATGTTTCTGTGTTTGTGTAAGTTAGTGAGCTGGTGTGGGTGTGTGAATGTGGTTTTTAGTTGAATGGTCATAGTTTTTGGCACTTTATCTATGGGAATTCTTTGTGACCTGGTTGATGGTTGTCTCCTAGGGAGAGCCTTTATAAATTTTATTTTTTAATTTAATGTGGTTGGATGGACTCTGTTTGGGTAAGGTCCTACAAAACTGCACAGTCAGGAGTTCGTTTGCACAAGCCCACAAAACAGTTTTTAGCTACAATTCTATGATGACATTCTTTTTCTCCTTCAGTAATCAGATTGGGTTTGTAATTTTCCTTACAAACTACTAGTAAGGTTTTATGTGAAATTTTCTCATTTATCCTCACCATGAAGAATAATTGAAGCTTTATATCTGAACATCTTATTAGATCTCCTTCTTTGAGTTTGCATCTGTCTCTTCTTACCAAGATGCAGTGAAATATTATTATCTAGAATTCAAATTTACCAGATTTCACACATGTCAAAGTTGGACACTAGGAAAACTGTTTACTTCATTGACCTTCAGCTTTTAAAAAAAAAATTTCTTTATTCATTTTCAAGCAGAGAGATAGATACAGAGAGAGAGAGATAAAGAGAGATAGAGAGAGAGCACCAGGACCACCACCTTGTGGATCTGGCATATGTGGGTACTGGGGAATTGAACCAGGAGCCTTAGGCACTGGAGGCAAGTGCCTTAACCGATGAGCCATCTCTCCAGCCCGTTCAGCTTTTTAAAAATAGATCCAGAATCTTTATTATTTATCATCATAATCAGTCACACACCGCTGGGATGAACCTCCACACCAAGCTATGGGAAGAAGGGATTTTTTTAAAGCTACAGGTCCAAGAGAAATCCCATAATGGTGAAAGAGGCTGGCTCCCTTTCATTGGTCCAAAGAGAGAGAGAGAGAGAGAGAGAGAAGCCATCACCACCACCAACACACACACACACACACACACACACACACAGAGCACACACAGGCATAGGGGAGAGAGGAGATTTTCTCCCCCTTTACACAGCCTTAGGGCAGGGTCTTGCAATCCTTAGTCTCTAGAATTTCCTTTCTGTACTGCACCCAGGAAGGAAAGGTTCTTTCCTAGCTCCCCTGAGCCTAATTACATCCTACCCCCTATTGAGAGGACTGCCTTACTGTAAACAACTTCAGAGACCCACCCAAGATGACTAAAACGGTTAAGTTGACAACAAAACCTAACATTCACATTTAGTTTTTAATTTAAGAAATCATTTTAAAAGATTGAATGTATATATCTTTGTGTGTAATATTTCATATGCCCTTCACATTATCATAATACACATATTTTATATTACAGAACAAAATATCATATATAACATTAATTTTAAAATCAAGAGATTTTTTTTATCTGTGTTGTATTATTAGATTTCTGCCCCAAATAATTTTATTTAAATTCTTGTTGAATTTAGAAAATTGAATAGGATATAGAAGTTATTGCTATTCTAAGCAACTCCTTTTCAAGCTAGGTAATTTCACTATTAGTTAAAGAATTTTGAGAAGCCAAGTATATAAATGGGCTCACATTGGTAATGATCCAGAGTGTCACCCAGGATTCATCCCTGGAACTCTGGTCCTCAGTTTGGCAATGATGGGAAGAAATATAGCATTCAGGAAGCAGCCAATGGGGAGTCATTAGGTCTTGCTGGAGGTGCTTCCCTTAGAAGACACTACCATGAAGTCCATACTCAAATCCAGCTCTACTGCTGCCCTTGAAACTCTTGCCTGTAAGTTAAATAAGCCTCTTTTCTTTTTATCTAGCATCCCGCCACAAGTATTTCATTATAGTACCAAAATGAACTAAGAAATTCTGACCAAATATCTGACAACAAAACATAAGGGAATAAAGATTTATCTTGTCTCTCCACTCAAAAGGAAACTCCATCCATGCATGGAAGGCATGGTGGTACGGGTTTGCTCACAGCTGAGTGGAACTGAAATTAGAGGAAAGGGAGGCATTGGCACTCAGATGACTTTCTCCTTTTTCACTTTTTTTTCAGTTCAGGACCCCAGACCATAGGAATTTTGCCACTGTTATTCAGGGCAGACCCTTTCTTAGTTATTCTTGTCTGGAAAGCCTCTCTCGGATATACCCAAAAGTGTCTTTCACTAATGCACTATGACTTAATTCAATCAAATTGGCAACTGAAATTAACCATCACAAAATAGAAACTGATAGCTTTCATTATCATCATCGTTGTCATCAATAGTAGTGATTTCTCTCCTGATGTGTCAGTTTATAAGTTTAAAAAGTAAATGTCCTAGCTGTTAAAATTTCAAAATCCAAGATTCATTTAAGAAACATTCATTGGGACACATTTTTCTTTGCTAAGCAAGAGAATGCATACAATAAACTTGCAGTAATTCTGCTGGGGAAAAAATGTCTGTAATGGAGACTGAGGGACCAGGAGTTAACAGTAACTATGTCCTATGTTTTGCTGTCAACATGTACAATTTTCCAGTGGAGTTTTATCGAGCAGAATTACAGTTTAATAAGAGGCTCATTTGCAGGTACACTTCCCACCTACTGAAAAGAAGCCTTGGCTTTGTAATAGTCTGATTGGAGTCCTGTGGAGGTACAGTCTTCTGTTGGCAACTCAACTTAATGGAAATGAATTGCATCCATTGCCGCCCTCTTAGGATGCATTACCATGTTAATGTAAGCTGGATAAGACTTACCTTACCACTGACAGAAGCCTGTTTAGTTAGTTTACATCTTTGAGGACATACAACTCTCTCTCTCTATATATATATATATGTATATATATATAGATATATCTATATATATGTATATATATATAGATATATCTATATATCTATCTATATATCTATATATATATACTTTGTATACTATGGGGGCTCTCTTCTTTCCTAGTATATAGAAAATGAGTGATGCTGAAAGGAAATTTTAAATTGCCCTTTTGTATTTGATCTGAGATAAATCTTGATTTATTTTTTGAAATATATCTTAACTCTTTTTCATTTCCTCCCTTTCTGCTTTATTTTACACAAATTATAAAGTCATATATGAATACAACACACAAAGTTCACATAGTTGCCAATAAATGTTTTCTTTCTTGAAGTAAAAATAAAATCCGTTTCCAGAAGAGCAGGAAAGCTTGCATCTTGGAGGTAGTTAAATTTCTATAGGAATTTTGTCTTTAGCAGAATTTTCATCTACATGCAATTTTCATCTACATGTGACCTTAGTAGTCTTCCGCGTTGGGGAAGTAGTTACTTGATGGTCAGGTGAGAGCATCGGATGCCTGGAGGCCCGGGGGAGCTTACACAGACTTAATACATACCCACTGCATGTTTGCTCTTGGGCCTCACACTTCACGTCTTAACTCCAAAGGCATGCAGGGAATCCTGCTCTTTCTATGTCTTCACACATCTGTCTCCCTATGTGCTTTCTATCTGCCTCTCTACTGCCATTATGCTAATTATCTGTCATCTGAAGCCCAAATAATAATCTATCGCCATAGATTTCACAGCCAGTAAAAAGAACTTCTAATTTATTATATATATTTTTTTGTATTCTGAAATTGTATTCCATTCTACATGCAACAATTGTTTCTTCCTTGTAACTATGGGGTGGCCTTATTCTATAGAAACACAATTTTTGAGTTTTGGGACTGCAGATATGAGAACAAATCTGTGAATCACGTGGGTGAATAAGATGTAGAACAGAATGTGGGAGGATTCTTGAGCAAAGCTGGAATCAAGGTCAAACCCTCCCCCAAGCCCTGCCTTGACTTGGCTCCTCTTCATCCTCCTCTGGGCCTCAGAGATTTTTTTCTCTTTTTCCTTTAGCCTTTAAACTCTTTCATCTGAAATATACATCATGTATCACCATAAAAATAAAGTTTAACAAAAAAAGTTAGCTAGAGATAAATAGGAATGAAGTAAAAAAAAGTTTATATTTACCAAATCTGAAATTCTTTAAACTACTAAAGAAAATAATATTGTACTATAACCTAAAATATAACTTGACTGTCTATGAGTCTATACAGATGATTGATGGGTAGATGATAGATAGATAAGTAAATAGGTGCATAGATAATAAGTAAATAAATAAGGAAGATGAATAGTTTAATATTTTTTATACAAAATACTTCTTAGAAAATTATACAGATGCTCACTCTATCCTTGAGATAAGGACCCCTTTCTTTAAATTTGGACAACTTTGAGTAATTCTCTTCCAAATAACAGTGTGCAAATGATGGAAGTGAGTAGGGGGGAAAATCCTGACATTTATGACCTCTCTCGACATAAAATTCAAACTTAAACTAGGGTAATAGAACATATACCTTATATAACCTGAGAAGGTGACACTTGCATTGCTGACCTCTACCTCCTACATGTAGCTTCAGTCTAAGCAGTAGAGGAGCCATGAGTAGTAGGGGAGAGTGTCTAAACCTGTGAATAATTGATCAGTCTGAAAACCCCTGGTTCTAGTCACCAGTTCCTTCACTCACTGAGCTGTTAACCAAAGTGACCCATGAGGTTCCAAAAACAAGACAGAATTCTGTCAAAGCTGTTGAATGCCCTCCCCATGACTGAGGCAAAACCCTGTTGCTGAAGAAACCACAGAATGCCATCGATCAGCATCGAGAGACCCTTCAAGGTCCGGAATGGTAACCAGCTCCCAGATGGTAGTTAGTGTAGTGCTGGAAGGCACTGCATAAGCTGCCAGGGGAAACTGATGAACGACAGCTGGAATAAATAGAGAACACTGGCATGAAACACAGTCTGTGGCCATGAGTAGGCTGACCACACCTCCTACTGGGTGAGAACAGTGAACCAATAAAGGAGCACTTGTGCAATGGAGGAGCCTAGGCCTGGGGGAGACAATCAACAGCTTTTAAATTCAGCCAAATATTCTATTTAGGGAGAGGGAGCCCTTTACTGGAACTGGGGATTCATGGCGATAGACACCGGATCACATACTCTTGGGCTCACAAGAAAAGATGCACTATGGGAATGATTGATGGGGAGGCTACTAAAAATAGAATCTTGGTAATCCAGAATTGTGTATATTTGTTAACCTAGACTGATCTCACTCTCCAATTGAGATTGTATTTGTATTTTTCAGGATGCAGCTAGAGAGTTGTGGCCCATCTAACCCTACCAACCAACTATAGGCCGATAGCTGAGATCCTGGCAAGAGATGAGCCACCACAGTCATATCGTGGAGGATCCATATGGAACCCTGCAGAGAATTACAGGATGAACAAGGGACCCACAGCCACAGCCATTTAATCAACACAGGATAAGCCAGTGAGACAGAAACCAATGATTTTCGACACAAAGACCCCTAAGCTCACAACATTAAAGCAGTCTTAATACTCACCTACCATGACTCAGGGAACTGAGTGGAAAAGGGGGCAGAAAGATTGTGAGAGCCGTGGTGGGGAAGACTATCCAGAGGCATGGCACCCCTCAGTAACAACACACTTGGGCCAGGAGAACCCGGCTGAATACTAGGCTATCCATGGTCCCCTGCCACAAGGACTGATCCAGACGGCCCACGGAGGAGGATATCCAGCCAATTGGAGAGGGGGAGGGGGCATTGAGGAACTGGGGATAACAACTCATTGTTTGCCCACTAAATAATGTAACTCATTATGGACATATATA
>PVHP010036852.1:0-17677 GCA_004024765.1 Zapus hudsonius
AAAAAAAAAAAAAAAAAGAGCTCCAAATTCAGTGAGAGACACTGTCTTAGAGAATGAGGTGGAAGAATGATAGAGGGAAACAATGTCTTCCTCTGGCTTCTTCACATAGATGTGAGTATACCACACATGCATACACACCACACATACCACACACACACACACACACACACACACACACACACACACACACACACACACACAAAAGGAGAGGCTAGGGAGATGGCTCAGCCGTTAAATACATTTCCTTGTAAAGCCTGTTGGCCCAGGGTTCGATTCCCCAGTACCCACATAAAGCCAGATGCACAAAGCCAGATGCATCTGGAGTTTGTTTTCAGAAGACTCCCTGGTACACCCATTCTCTCTGTCTCTCAACTTGCAATTAAATAAAAATATTAAAATACATATATAGCTGGGCATAGTGGGACACGCCTTTCATCCCAGCACTCAGGAGGCAGAGGTGGGAGGATCACCATGAGTTCAAGGCCAGCCTGAAACTCCATAGTGAATTCCAGGTTAGCCTGGGCTAGAGAGAGACCTTACCTTGAAAAACCAAAAAAAAAAAAAAAAAAAAAAGGGGGGGGTGAGGAAGCCAGCATAAATGGAGGCCATGGAGGGGGTTCACCCTCGGAATCTATGCACCTCCCCATGAAGTACACCCAGTCGATGGTCACTTACTGGTGCAGGGTGCACTCGAGGGGTCTGAGGGGGCACGGTGGTATCCATTGCGGCACTGGCACGAAGAAGATGCAACGCTGTGAGAATTGCTGTTGGCTGGGCAGGGCTGGCAGGACCCCTCTCCTACCTGGGACTTGAAGGTGCCCAGGGCGCAGGCTGAAGGAGAAAGCATACACGCTGATCAAAATCATGTACCGAAATGTTAAACAGTCCAGTGGTATTTTGTTCTACAAATGAATTCTAGAAACTTCCTCACATCTTAAATGTCAGATGAAAATGCTGATGGTTATTAATTATAATTAGGCATCTCCAAGAATTCTCCCACTAGGAATCTAACACTATGCAAGAGGACCCATTTGGGCACAAGATTGTCTTTGGAGTCCCGGCTTCCAAGACCAAAAGATAGACGGGGTTGGGGAGATGGCTCAGTGGTTAAAGGTGCTTGCTTGGAAAAGCCTTAGGGCCTGGGTTTAGCCAGGTTCAAATCCCCAGCACCCACGTAGATGCCCAAAGTGGCACTTGCATCTGGAGTGTGATCCTGGTGTGCCCGTTCTCTCTCACTTTCTCTCCTTGCAAATAAATAAATTATTTTTTATATTTTAAAGGAAGTAATAGCAACCATGCCAAAAAGGGCTGAAGCCACGTGCGGTCTATTGGCTGCACTAACTGTGCCCAATGTGTGTCCAGGGACAAGGCCATTAAGAAGTTCCTTCATCCGGGACAAGTGGAGGCCACTGCCGTCAGGGACATTTCTGAAGCAATTGTCTTTTATGCTTATGTTCCTCTCAAGCGCTCTGTGGAGCTGCATAATCGAGTTGTGTAATTCCCAGCAAGGTGGTCAGGAAGCCGGAAAGGACTGGCCTACTCTGGTTTAGACCTGCTGGTGCTACCCCTCGATCTACACCAAAGCCCCAGGTCAAGACTGTATTCTTAGGGACTGAAGACTAAAGAAAAACTGTCTTCTGGGAAAACCAAAATAAAGTGGAAATTACACCTCAAAAAAAAAAAATTAGGGCTGGAGAGATGCTCAGCAGTTCAAGGTGCTTGCCTGCAAAGCCTGATGGCCTGGGTTTGATTTCCCAGTACCCACATAAAGGTGGTGCCTTCAACTCAGCTAGCCTGGGCTATGTTTCATAGCAAGAACCAAGTACAAGGGCTGCACAGTAAGACCCCGCCTTAAAACAACAAAATGAATGCAAGACTCAAATCAGACAGAGTAATCCATATATAAACCCCACCACCCAGGAGGCTGAGGCAGGAGGATTTAGGAGTTTGAGGCCAGCCTGGGCTACATAGTGAGATTTTGTCTCAAACAAACAACAGCAGCAAAAGATTTATGGGCTACAATAGCAGATCCATAACCTCAGTAATAGTGAAGTCATGATAAGCAAAGAAATAGTATTTTAAGATTCTTGCAGCAGGCTGGAGAGATGGCTCAATGGTTAAGGCACTTGCCTCCAGTGCCTAAGGCCCCGGGGTTCAATTCCCCAGTACCCACATAAGCCAGACCCACAAGGTGGTGGCCCTGGTGCTCTCTCTCTCTCTCTCTCTCTCTCTCTCTCTCTCTCTCTCTCTCTCCCCTTAAATGAATAAATAAAATATTTTTAAAAAATCAAAAAGATTCTTGCAGCATCCAGAATGGCCTGCAAACCCCTTTGATTTGATGGTGTGTAAAAAGACTCAGACCCTGCTACAAATACTGAGCTTTGTCAACATCTTGTAGGTAATAAGTGACTAATATTCGTGAAAATAAAGGTACTTATTTTATGCTCATTCTATCTGCAAAGCCCTGCTCCACAAAGAATGCAGTAGCATGCACCTGCCGCTTAGAAAGCTGAGGCAGGAAGATCTCTGAGCCCAGGAGCTCAAGGCCAGCTTGGGCAACATACTGAAACTCATCTCTTACAATACTAGGAAGAGGCTGAAGAGATGACTCAGCTGTTAAAGACATTTGCTTGCAAAGCCTGAGACAGCCTGGGTTTGATTCCCCAGAACCCATATTAAGCCAGATGCACAAAGTGGTACATGTATCTGGAATTCCTTTGCAGTGTCAAGAGGCTCTGGTACATCCATTCATTCTCATTCTCTCTCTCTCTCTCTCTCTCTCTCTCTCTCTCTCTCTCTCTCTCTCTTCTCTGTGCAAATAAATAAAATACTAGGGAGGCAGAGACAAGAGGACCCCCAAGGTTCAAGGCCAGCCTGGCCTACCTAGAGTTGCAAACCAGCTAGGACTATAAAGTGAGACCCTGTCTCAAAAACAAGCAAACAAACAAAAACCCCAGCTGATTATGGTGACACATGCCTGTAATCATCGCACTTGGGAGGAAGTGACAGGAGGATCCAGCTACATAGTGTAGGGCCAGCCTGGGCTACATGAGACTCTCTCTAAAAAATCACAAAGGCAGGAAGACTGGATCTGTTAGGTCTGTGGCAGGGTGCTTGCCTGGCATGTTAAAGGTCCTGGCTTCGATTCCCATGACTGTAAGGATGACGAAGTGCTCCAGAGACACAGCAAGTGTCATGATGGCATTGGTCACTCAGAAGAACAAAGAGATGGAGACCATAATGTCCTTGACCACCTGAGCAAGCCCAATAAGGTGCCCTGCTGCTCAAGGACATTCCTGCCTCTCAGATCCACCACCCAACCTCCAGAAGAGGAGTTGGGCAGGATTAGGGAGAAGATTCTGGAAGGGAAGAAGTGCTCAGAACTTTGCCTGGGATTCTTTGATAATCTTCCCAGTGCCCCAGGAGCCAGAGGAGTCCAAGTGGAGAAAGGCAAATAGGTGAGTCAGGCTGAATGGTCCCACCACCCCTCCGGAGGTCCCCAGCTTCAAGGGACACTCGGGTCCTCACCTCGGCACTGCTTGTTCCCGTCGGTGGCCTCGTAGCCTTTGTTACAGCTGCAGCCAGTGACCGGCTGCTCAGCCCACTGACCATCCTCGCGGCAGTAGAGGGTGGGACTGGAGCCAGGGGCAGAGACAGCATTGGCCACACAGCTCCCTGCCACACCCACCACCAGCTCAGGGGGCACAGTCTCAGGGAAGTAGGTCAAGTTCACGGTCAGCTGGGAGCACTTTTTGTAGTAGAGATGCAGGGACAGCAGGGCCATGCAGGCACCCTGGTCTTGGAAGGCCAGGTAGAAGCCAGCCTTGCTGAGAGGACCCAGACGCAACGTCTTGATGTTCATCTTTCCAGTTGCTTCCCCGGGGCGTTTCCGAGTCAGGTGCTCAGCAGCCACCGTGTCCACCTGCCCAGTGAAGGGAGACTCAGTGACACACTTCCCTTTCCTCGGAGGACCTAGTAGACAGTCTCCTCCTCCTAAGTCCCCTCCCCTGGATTTCAGTTTCTGTTCTGGAACTTTCTTTTTATTTTATTTATTTATTCCTTTTCAAGCAGAGAGAGAGAGAGAGAGAGAGAGAGAGAGAGAGAGAGAGAGAGAGAGAGAGAGAGATCAGGGCCACCACCTAGTGGGTCTGGATTATGTGGGTACTGGGGAATTGAACCAGGGGCCTTAGGCACTGGAAGCAAGTACCTGAACCACTAAGCTATCTCTCTAGCCCTGTTCTGGAACTTTATTTTTCTTTCTCAGGGTGGCCTTGAATTCATGGCAATCTTCCTACCTCTGCCTCCCCAGTGCTGGGATTAAAGGCAAGTGCCACCATGCCCGGCTGTTCTGGAACTTTCTACCTTCCTGGATTGCAATCTTCCACAGCTGTCCCTGAATCCTAGCTCAGCTACATCGTGTCTAGCCTCTGGCCTGCCTGCCTTTCCCAGTTAGTCATTTGTTCTACAAACATTGGTGGACTCTACGACATGACCTCAGGGCCAAGGAGAAAGATGAATGAATCAGAAAAGTGACAGGCATATGCACAGTGGTGGCTGCAGGACTCGGGTGATTCTCCTCATTCCAGATCCCAAGCACCCACATAAAAGCCAAGTCAAGCCTGTAATGCCCACACTATGGAGGTGGAGACAGGAGAATTCCTGGGGCTTGCTGACTAGTTAGTCTAGCTGAATCCGTGAGTGCCAGGTTCAGTGAGAGACCCAATTTCAAAAACATCAGAAGGCTGACACACACTTCTTTAATCCCAGCCCTCCAGAGGCAGAGATATGAGGATCGACGTGAGTTCGAGGCCACCATAAAACTACATAGTGAATTTCAGGTCAGCCTCGGCTAGAGCGAGACCCTACCTCAAAAAACCAAAAAACAAAAAACAAAGAACCCCCCCACCCACACCAATAACCCATCTCAAAAATCAAACAAACAAAGCCTAGAGAAGTGGTACACACCTGTAATCCCAGCACCCAGGGAGGATCAGATGTTATATATATGTATATATTCCCTTTTTCTATCTACAAAGTCTAGGCTTCAAAGTCCTGCTCTAAGTTGGGCACAGTACTCCCAGCTATTCAGGAAGCTGAAGCCAAGGACCACTTTTTTTATTTGCACACGCGTGTGTTTGTACGGATGTGCCAGGGTCACTTGCCACTATAATCGAATGCCTGTTCAGCTTTATGTGGGTGGCTGAGGAATTGAATCCAGGCTGGCAGGCTTTATAAGCAAATGCCTCTAACCCCTGAGCCATCTCCTCAGCCCCAAGAATCACTATTTAACTGGGGAGTTTCAAACCAAGCCCTAAAAGCTCTTAACTGAACATGGGGGCATAAACTGGGGGGTTAGAATTGAAATTTTAAAAGGCAGGTAGAAGCCAAGAGTAGTGGTGCACGCCTTAAAGCCAAGCACTTGGGAGATGGAGGTAGGAGGGTCATGAGTTCAAGACCAGCTTTGGTTAGCTATATAGGGAGTATGAAGCCAGTTTGGTAAGTACATGAGATCCTGTCTCAATAAACAAACAAACAAATAAATAAAGCTGGGCTAGAGAAATGGCTCAGCACTTGCCCTGCAAAGCCTAATGACCTGGTTTCAATTCCCCAGTACCCACATAAAGCCAGATGCACAAAGTGGCACACGCATCTGGAATTCGTTTGTAGCAGCTGGAGGCCCTGGTGCACCCATTCTCTGTCTCTGTCTCTCTTCTCTTTCTGCTTGCAAATAAATAAATAAAATATTTTCTAAAAATAAAAATAATAATAAGGGCTGGGAGGATAATTTGGCAGTTAAAGCTGCTTGCTTGCAAAGCCTGATGACTTAGGTTCAATTCCCCAGCACCAACATAAAGCCAGAGGCAAAAAAAAAAAAAAGTGGCACAAATCCCAGCACGCAGGAGGATTGCCATGAGTTTGAGGCCAGCCTGAGATAACATAGTGAGTTCCAAGTCAGCCTGGGCTAGAGAGAAACCCTACCTCGAAAAACCACAAAACAAACCAACAAACCAACATGGCACAAACATCTGGCATTTGTTTGCAATTGCAAGAGACCCTGGTGTACCCATACACACACATATTTGCAAATAAATTAAACTATTAAAATAAAATAATAGGGTTGGAGTCATGGTTAAGAGGCTAAATAAAGGTGCTTGCTTACAAAGTACAGCCTGATACAAAGAGATTCGTGTGTCTGCAGCAGCAAGAGACCCAGGCACGCCCATGCATACACACAAACACAAATACATAAAAATTTAGGAAAAAAGAAAGAATAATAACAAAATAAAAACAAAACAAAGAAACAGAGGTTGGCACAGGGCTGGGTGAGAGTTGCCAGGGGCCAGCAGCAGCCGATGCAGTCCCAGTGCTGAGGAAGGGGAGGCTTGGCCAGAGAATTCCAGTATGGCAGCGAGAGGTCAGTCAGTCAAAATGAATGACTTTTGGGTTTTCGGGGTGGGGCCTGGTTCTAGCCCAGGCTGACCTGGAATTCATGTATGACTATGTAGTCTCAGGGTGGTCTCGAACTCACTGGATCCTCCTACCTCTGCCTCCCGAGTGCTGGGATTAAAGGTGTGTGTGCACCAGCCCAGCTGACAAATCTTGTCACCCATGCCCAGGAGATGCAGGGCATCTCTTTTCTGCCTTTCTTTCCATCCATCCACAACATCCCCTCTTCTCTCTCTACTAAATACCCTAGAAGTTCATTCGACTCCCTTTAAGCCATGGGCAGTGCCTGGGTACCTTGATGTAGGGGTTCTCCATCCAGGCTGGCGTGTGGGCCGTGGCGGTATCCGCATCGCTCTCATAGTAGAAGACGGTGAAGGTCTCCTTGCAGGAGCGGCCAGCGCCAGGCAGGGACAGACACTCGACCATGGTGAATCGCAGCGTGGCGTACACGTGGATGGCGCCCTGCCGGGGCACCCAGCCCGTGCGCAACCAGTGGGCTTGGCCAGGGGCGCGCCGCATATCACACACCTCATACGTGCGCACGCTGTGCTGCTCTTCATCCAGACCGCTCAGCTCTTCCCACTGCGTCCAGAAAGACCTGTCAGCCACGGGAAAGATCCTTCCACCCTCCTTCCTCGGTTTCCCTCCGGTGTCTTAAGAGATTCAGCTCTCCTTACCTGGCCTTCTGCCTGAGGATAGGTCACCCACTTCAGATCTGCAGTTTCCAGTTTCGTGTTCAGTAGGGTCTCTAAGACAGAAAGACAAAAAAATAAGCCCTTGGCGGAGGAGCAGGGAAAGGACAGGAACATCAATCAGGTAGTTGGGAACAGAACAATGTGGAAAGAAAGGGGGCTGGAGAGATGGCTCAGCAGGTAAGGTGGTTGTCTGCAAAGCCTAACGACCTGGGTTTGATTCCCCAGAACCCACATAAAGCCAGATACACAAAGTGGCACATACATCTTGAGTTTGTTTGCAGTGGCTTGAGGCCCTAGTGTGTCCATTTTCTCTCTCTCTCTCTCTCTCTCTCTCTCTCTCTCTCTCTCTCTCTCTCTGCTTGCAAAGAAATAAAAATATATTTTTTTTAAAAAAAGGAGTCAACTTTAATCCCAGCACTCAGGAGGCAGAGGTTAGAGGATCACCGTGAGTTCAAGGCCAAGGCCACCCTGAGACTCCATAGTGAATTCCAGGTCAGCCTGGGCTAGAGTGAGACCCTACCTTGGAAAACCAAAAAAAAAAAAAAATGGTGAGAGGGGCAGGAGGCTAGAATCCTCCAGCAAGGTGCTGGGAGTGTGCTTCAAAGGTAGAACACAAGCTCATCAAGGGGCTAGGGGCGTAGCTCCAACATGTGCAAGGACCCTGGTTCCATCCTTAGACATAGCACCAAAATAAAACCTCAAAGAAGCAAAAAAATCTAGGAGTTTCCAGGCAGACACCTGCAAGTCTGCAATCCCAGCCCTTGGAAGGCGGAGGCAGGAGGATCAGGAGTTGTATACCAGCCCGAGCTACACAAGTTCAAGGCCAGCACATGAGACCCTGTATCAAAACAAAACCCATCAAAGCGCCGCTCTGGCCCTGACCCCATAGGGACAGAGGGCTGCTGGCACCAGCTAAAGCTCCCTACAGACCTGTCTCAGGCAGCGTTCCCTTCCCCAAGTGCCAGAGTTGGCTCCCTCCCAACGCTCCTCCTCTTCCCCCTTCCCCACCCCCTTTCACACCAAACACCTCAGTCCTTCCCTCCTTCAAGGTAGTGCCCTGCCGCCTGAAGCACCACCCATCCCCCCACTTGCTGCCATCAGAGGAGGAAGTGCTGGAGGCCAGGACGCTTGGGTTCCCGCCCTGGCTTCTGCAGAGGCCTTGCCACATCTGGATTTGGTTAAAAGAAGGAAAGGGGGAGGGGATTATAGGGGTGTGCATGTAAGAGGGGGGAGTGTGAACACACCTGGCTGCTGGTCTCTAGGATCCGATTGTTGGTGGGGAGGGCAGGACAAGGTGGAAGGAGAAATTCCCAGCCACCTCCCACAATGGAAAGTGGAGGGAGAGTTGGGGAAACCACCGACCCCCCCAGGGCAGGCAACGTGGGGGGCAAAAGGCTTAGGACTTGGGAGGTAAGAAAGGGGTCCCCCAGGGAACACAGCAGCACACCTGGAACATGGTCCCCGCCCTCCCCTTTGGGGCTTCAGGGGAGAATGGGTGAAGAAGGGAAGGCAGGGTGGGGACCAGGTGATGTCCACGGGGCAGGCAGGAACCTGGCCAGCTGGAGGTGAGGTCCAGGGAGGGGAGGACCTATGGGTGGCAGGAGACAGCCCTTCACGTTGGGGACAGGATGCCTGGGGTTCTGGGAAGGGGGTGGCTAAAAGCTGCCGTCTCCACCCTCCATTGTTCCAGCCTAGATAGTGTTTTCCTGTCTCCAATCTCCACGCTGTCTCTGTTTCAGGGGAGTTCTCGGGTGCTAGAAGCAGGCTCACTTTCTCCCTCCTTCCATCTGAGTTCTCCAAGCCTCCAGCTTGCTCCCAACTAGTGGCTTCCTGGACCCTCACCCCAGTCTCTCCTAACTCTGCCCTCCTCTATTTCTCTTTCTGACTGTCATTCTCTCTCTCTCCTTGGCTGGGTCTCACTTAACACCCTCCAGGAAATGTGCGGCCTTGGATAAACGGCTTAACAGTTTGTGAAGCCTCAGTTGCCCTCATCTGTAAAATGGGATGGGACAATAGCACCTAGCTTCCCCCAGGCCTGCTAAAAAGGAAAATAACATGTCAAACAAACATGCTCTGTACATACAGGTGGAGAGTGTGGAACACTCAGGTAACACACATGAAAAGGACACGGCCCTCTATCCTTCTTTCCTTCCCTCCTACACTTCGCCTTCTAGAATCCTCTTGGATTCTTTTTCCCCATTTGGCTTCCTTTTCTCCTGGCCCGCTTAAGTCTCACCCCACTTACACTTTGATCCCCAGTCCCGAGCAGCACTGCCCAGCCAGGAGGGAGAAGGCTTTTCCAACCGCCTAGATTCTTTCCCTTTCAGAAGCCCATCCCGCCCCACCCCCCAGATACTCCTTTGATTTGAAGCATTGAAGATGATGTGGGGAGGGGGGCTCATTGAGAGATTAGGGAAGCCAAGAGGAAGGTTACAGAAGTGGACAGCCCCTGGGGGGGGAGTGAAAGATCCACAGATGTTGAACATTTTTGGAGGGGAATATAGAAAACACACACACACACATTTGGGCTCAGCTAGTTGGTAACCGGGATGAGTGACAGGGGCCACAGAAGAAAGACAAGTGTCTGCTGGCTCTTAAACTGGAGGAAAACAGCGGGCTCGGGAAAGCTGGGGTCTAGATGGCATTTAAAAGGTTGGGGTCCAGCCTGGGGGAAACCAGAATAGCGCTTGCACGGAGTCGGTGGTCTGGCCAGCCATTTGGGGGTTTGGAGTGTGATTTCAGAAAGGGACCATCCTGGCTGACAGGGGTGTGGATTTGAAGGGTCCAGGTGTGAAAGCTTAGGAATGGGCCGTGGGGGTCGTTTTAAGGCCTAGCTAGGAATTCTGCCTAGGTCTGCAGTGGCTCCTACCGAAAGTTTTTCTCATATTTTGGTCAGAGGTAGGAAATGGGATAGAAACTTTGGGGACAATTTTGAAGGCTGGGGTGAGAAGGGAAAGAAAGACTGTGAGAAGAGTTAGGCATAAGCTTTTAGGGAGCCTGGGGTTGGAGAATGTCCCGGGTCGGAGCCCGACTCCATCTCTTTCCCAAACAAAAGAAAACTCCACTCCCCGCCAGGCCGCCTCCTCCCCGCCCCCCTCCCGTTCCAGCACTATTGGTCCGAAGTGTTTGAGGGTGCCTGGCTTGGGATAGGGAGAGATCGGCTCCTCCACTCTGAGGCCCAAGTTTGGGGGGGGGGTGAGCTCTAAGAATGGGGAGTGCACCCCCGAGAAACTCACCTTCTACCGCAGCCACGATCGAAGCCCAGCAGAGCAGCGCTCGGAGTTCCATGGCGCCTCCTCACTAACTTTGGATCCGATCCGAGTTTGGGGGGCCCTAGCCCCCCCAGGTCTGACCCTCCCCTGAGAGCGGGTGCAAGCCGTCTTCCCCGCTCCGGACCCTGGGTCGGGGGGCCTTTAGGAATGGCCCATGAGAAAGGTGGCGCCGCCGGGCACCCCGCGCTCAGGTGTGGCCCCCAATGTCCCCGCGGCGCGCGCGCACGCAGACGGAGAGGCCGGCTTTGGGGTGGGGTGAGGGTGGGGGCGTCCCTGGCAGGGATCGCCGCTGAGCAGGCGTAGAGCGAGACGTGGCTGGAATCAGGGGGTCCCTCCGGGGACCTCGGGGTCCCGCCCTGGCTGGGCTGTTGGCGATCTCCCCCCTCCCTGGAGAGGCTGTGCACGAGCCGCCGCCGGGCCGAGTGCGCTCCGCGCGGGCGGGCGGGCGGGCGGGAGGGGAGGGTGGGAGCCCGAGCGGGGACCGGGCGGGAGGGAGGGAGACGGCAGGGACTGGGCCGGGCGGCGCCTGGCTGTGGGAAGGAGGGGTTCACCGGGAGGCGGGGGCAGCTTCCCCAAGCCCCGGCTCCGGGAGGAGGGAGGAGGGTAATAAACCAGACGTGCCGATTGGCCTGCACGCTACTGAATAATTCATGAGGGAAGCGGAGCTGGGAGCCCCAGCCTGCAAGTTGGGAAGTTAAGGGAAAGTTTGGAGAAGGGGGAGGGGCGGCAACCAGAAGTCCCAGGGACCGCCCAGACGTGCACGGGATGGCTGTGCGCCCTGCCGGCATCGCGCGTGTGGGTCGCAGAGCCCAAGGGACCCTCGGGGAAGGTCCGAACCCAACAGGCACCGGACAGGCCAGAAACACATCAAGCGACGCGCAGAGCCTCACAGTAAAAAGCGCGCTACACACACAAAGCCCGCTTTGACCTTGCAGAGGACTGGAGAGTTACGCATCTAGATGCTCCCGGTACCCCCTAGTTGACGCAGGGGATTGCATTGGAGGGGTGGTGGTAATAGATCTACGGGGACTGGAGAGATTGCTCGATGGTTAAAGTTGCTTGCAAAGCCTAACGGCCCGGGTTCGAATAACCAGTCCTCGTGTAAAGCCAGATGCACAAAGTGGCGCATGCATCTGGAGTTCTCTATCTCTCCTTATAAATAAATATATATGTGTATATATATATATTCTTTAATGGTAGATCTACTCTTTTTTATGTATTTATGTGCAAGAGGAAGGAAAGTGTGTGAATGGGCGCGCCATGGCCTCTTGCCACTGCAAACGAACTCCAGGTGCATGCGCTACTTTGTGCATCTGGCTTTATCTGGGGGAACCGAACCCCAGTCGTTAGGCTTTGCAAACAAGCGCCTTTAACCGCTGAGCCATCTCTCCAGCCGCAGATCTTCGCTTTTGAGGATGCAAGCCTGCCCAGGGGCCCACCCAGGCACCAAGCCCAGCTTCCAAGCCTCCGGAGTCCACATTCACATAGCATTGCATCTCAATTATTGGAGCCCCACTGTGCACACAGCCCAGGGCTGAAAAAATGAGGGTGAGAGCGATTTGAGACGCACAGGGTAAGGAAAAACAAAGGACGCAGTAATAAACAAAAAGGTGGGCGTGTCCGAGAGGGTCCAGAGAGATGTTCAAGTCATCCTCACTTTCACTCTCACTTTTTTTGGGGGGGTCTCCCCCGCAGCCTGCAGCAATGACCTCGGGGCGGGGGCGGGAGCTGCTGTGCTGTCTTTCCTGAGGCTGTTTCCTGTCTGGCTCCTGGGGGCCCACGGGATGGCTGGGAGGGGCCTTCCTTCCATTTGCCAATTTGCGCCCCCCCCAAGCCATCAGTTTGAGGGAAGGATCCAGAAAAGCCCTGCTCTTCGCGATTCCCGCCCCCAGCTCCTTCAGGGGGTCTCGGAGCAGATGGATTGGAGGGGTGCAGACTACCGAGTGGGTCCCTGGGCTTGGATTTAAAGGTAATAAAAGAAGCCAGTGTCTAGGACACCTGGAGGAATGCCAAGTACCCTAACACCCCCACCCTGCAGAAGACGGAGAAGACCCGTGATGACCTCTTGTCCCGTGAACTTATCTTCCTGCCACAAGTAGTACTCCCCACGCCCCTGTCCTTCCTCGCTGCCCTGCCTGGGTCCTGCTCCGGGGTGGGGGGTCACAGAGGGCAGGAAACAGCCGGCTTTGCTGGAGCCAGGCTGACCGGGCAGGAGCTGGGAATTCCCTCCTCCCTCCCCGTCTAGGTTCAGGCTCCCCTTCTCTTATCCACATGTATCTCCCCCCTTTTTTGTGCCTGTCACTCTGCCCATGGGTCCTGGAAACTCTGAGTCTTGTCTTCTGTGTCTCCCTGGACTTTGTCCTCGGACCCCTGCAGACCCTTGGTGACGCCAGGAAGGTGGAGAGACAGGGTCAGGAGAGGAGATGAGGAAGGAGGGAGAGACTGATGAGAACTCGGGCTAAAAAGGTGACACAGTCCACAGGATTTGCTGCCCCAGGATGGAAAACATCCAGCCTGTTCCACATCAGGTCCTCTGACCCCTTCTCCATCCCATAACCCTATTCCTAGAATGCAGAGTTTAGGGGTAAAAGAATGCTCCTTTGTTAAAGTAGTGCTGTGTGCAGAGATAAAAGATTTGTAAGACATGGACCCCAAAAGAAGATCTACAAAACTGGTGATCTGTAATCCCATTGCTCAGGAGGTAGAGATCTGGAGGATTCCAGACACTAAACTACACGGTGAGGCTCAAAAAAAAAAAAAGTGACAGCCCCATGATTTCCCCTTTCCATGGAAATGACGCCTGAGATTTTTTACTCTACTACTCAGGAAGCACCCTCCATTTATCCTGTAGGTATGAGATCATTTCTTCCACCCTCAGACCACCAGAGCCACTTTGTAGCGAAGCGAAGTATCTACTTGAATTTCATGCCTGAGGTGAGCACCTGTGATGATCCCAGCACTCAGGAAGCAGCCGCAGCAGGATTGCCAAAGGTTTGACACCAGTCAGAGCTACATAGTTTCCAAAAAAAAGCAGAAGGGCTGGGGAGATAGTTCAGTAGGTTAAGTGCAAGCATGAGAGCCTGAGTGTAGAGTGTAGATCCCCAACATCACCCACAGAAAAAGTAGGCACAAGCCGGGCGTGGTGGTGCATGCCTTTAATCCCAGCACTCCAGAGGCAGAGGTAAGAGGATTGCCATGAGTTCAAGGCCACCCTGAGACTACACAGTGAATTCTAGGTCAGCCTGGGCTAGAGCGAGACCCTACCTCGAAAAACCAAAAAAAAAAGGGGGGGGGGCTGGAGAGATTGGTCAGTGATTAAGGTGCTTACCTGCAAAACCAATGAGCTGTGTTCAGTTCCCCAATACCCACATAAAGGCAGGTGCACAAAGGGGCACATGCAGCTGGAGTTCATTTGCAGTGGCTAAAGGCCCCGCACACTCGTCCTCTCTGTCTCTCTCTGTGTCTGTCTCTCTTTGCTTGCAAATAAATAAATAAGCAACAGCCCGTCTCTTCTCACCGTAAATTGTAGTTCTCACTTCTCTGCCTTTATTCCAGCCCTTTCTTGACTTACCTAACTGTCAGGTTCAAAGTTCAGATTTATTTCAAAGCCCATGAAGTCGAAACTTCAGCACCCATCACCTGCCTGGCTCCTTCATGGCCCTAGTTAATGAATGGCCTCACTTTAAACAGGGCTTAAGCCAAAAGCACAAGAGCACTTGTGGTAGGTACACTGGGGGAAAAAGGTTAATTGTGTGTGTGTGTGCGTTTGGCTTGTGTTTTGGTTTTTCGAGGTAGGGCCTTACTTAAAAGAAAGCGAGAATAAAGAAAGGGAAGAGAGGTCTAACCCGTTCTTGCCTTCTCATGGGCAAGAGCTTTTTATGCGCTTTTCTTCTCGTAAACTGTCTCTCTAAACTGCAAAAGAGAGAGAGGGAGGAAAGAAAAAATTCGTTTACTTATACTAAAGAAAAGACTGACAGGCTGGAGAGATGGCTCAGTGGTTAAGGTACTTGCCTCCAGTGCCCAAGGCCCTGGGTTCAATTCCCCAGTACCCACATAAGCCAGACACCAGACACACAAGGTGGAGGCCCTGGCATACTTTTTCTCTCTCTCTCTCTGCTTGAAAATGAATAAATTTTATATATATATATATATATATGTATATATATATATATTTTTTTTTGTTTTGTTTTTTTTGGTTTTTCAAGGTAAGAGTCTCACTTTAACCCAGGCTGACCTGGAATTCACTATGTCGTCTCAGGGTGGCCTTGAACTCACGGTGATCCTCCTACCTCTGCCTCCCGAGTCCTGGGATTAAAGGCGTGCACCACCATGCCCGGCAATGCTTCGGTTTTCTAGATTTTCTCGTATTTACAGTATTTTTCACCTTACATTTGCAATTTTGGGTGATACCTTTTTTCAATTTGTTTTTTTGAGTTCCTGTATCCCAGGCTGGCTTCAAATTCACTGTAGCAGAGGATGACCTTGAACTTTTTTTTTTTTTTTTTTGGTTTTTCGAGGTAGGGTCTCACTCTAGCCCAGGCTGACCTGGAATTCACTCTGTAGTCTCAGGCTGGCCTCGAACTCATGGCAATCCTCCTACCTCTGCCTCCCGAGTGCTGGGATTAAAGGCGTGCGCCACCACGCCCGGCTGACCTTGAACTTCTGATCTGCCTGCATCCACTTCCTGAGTGTTGGCATTAAACGTGTGTGCTACAAAAAAAAAAAAAAAAAAGTGTATGCTACCATGTGATGCTGGGGATTGAACCCGGAGTGTCATGCATCCTAGGCAACTGACCTAAAATCTAGTCCCCCCTTTTTTTTTGGTTTTTCAAGGTAGGGTCTCCCTCTAGCCAAGGCTGGCCTGGAATTCACTATGTAGTCTCAGGATGGCATCGAACTCATGGTGATCCTCCTATCTCTGCCTCCAGAGTGCTGGAATTAAAGGTGTGTGCCACCACGCCCGGCTCCCCCCACTTTTTTTTGAGGTAGGGTCCCCTCCTAGCCCAGGCTGACCTGGAATTCACTAGCTTCAGGTTGGCCTCAAACTCAGGGTAATTCTCCTACCTCTGCCTCCCTGAGTGCTGGGACTAAAGGTGTGTGCCCCTACACCTGGCCTCACCCCCCTTTTTGTTGTTGGTTTTTGCTTGTTGTTTATTAGACAAGGTCTCAACAATATAGCCCTGGTGGACTGGAACTCAAAACGTAGACTTCAGCCTTCACCATTGCCAATATCACAGGAGTGAGCCACTACGCCCAGCTGGAGTATATTAACATTAATATCTAATTTTATATTCATAATTTTGTTTTCACTTCCTTAAGGAGGATTGCTTCAAATTATAGAAAATCAAGACATAGCCGGGCGTGGTGGCAGGAGGATTGCCACGAGTTCAAGGCCACCCTGAGACGACATAGTGAATTCCAGGTCAGCCTGGACTAGAGCGAGACCCTACCTCAAAAAACCAAAAAGAAAAAAGAAAATCAAGACATAGATCCACCCCTCTTTTGCCCACTGCAAAGCTTCCGGAACTCATACAAAACTATACAAAGTTACCAACAAAACAGGTTGGTTTTTTTCCTTTGTTTTATTTTGTTTGGTTTTTTCTTTCAAAGGAGGACCTCACTGTAGTCCAAGCTAACCTGGAACTCATTCTGTAGCTTCAGGCTGGCCTTGAATTCACAGCGATCCTCCTACCTCAGCCTCCCCAGTGCTAGAAATAAAGGCGTGTGCCACCATGCCCAGTCTGAAACATGGGTTTTGAGCTGGGCTGGTTGCATTCTATCTGTAGATTCAGCACGTGGGAAGTGGTGGTATGAGGGTCCTCAGATAGTGATTTCAAAGCCAGCCTGGGCTACATGAGACCTTGTCTCAAAAACCAAAGTCAAGGTCTCATTCTGTAGCCTAGTCTGGCCTGGAACTCTCAAAGTAGCTCAGTGCTAGTCTAAAATTGTGAACAATTTTCCTTCCTGAGCGCTGAGATTACAGGCATAAACTACCATACCCCGGGGTGTGTGTGTGTGTGTGTGTGTGTGTGTGTGTGTGTGTGTGTGTGTTTCAGGCAAGGTCTCCTCATGTAACTCCAACTAGTATGCAGCTCACTCTGTAGCCCAGGACGGCCTTGAACTTTGTGACTTTCCTGTCTCAACCTCCTGAGTACTGGAGTGAGAGCCGTGTGCCACCACACCCAGTTTTCTCTATTCTTTCTCTTATTGATGTCATTTTTCTCATTCATTATTTATGATACAGAACATTAGCATGAAATCAAACCCCACCTTCCAGAATTAGATAACCCAGAGGTAGACATAACCAGCCCGGAGCAGAGAGCAGGACCTACCTGGTTAACTGGAGATCATAGGTGGGGTGTTCAGAGAGTCTCAGGGGATCACAGAGGAAGAATAGCGAATGCAGCCTGCAGCTTCCAAGGGAGCTTTCTGGGGAAGCTGATGCTGCCTGGGTCCCAGAGGAGACCGTGGGAAAGCGCTTTAAAACAAAGGCAAGGAATGGAGGGGCTGAGGCTGTCCCATTGCAGCACCTGCCAGAATTAACAATCACATTAGGGCGCAGTGAGTGACAGTGACAGCGTGAGCTAGGCTGCTCAGTGTCAGCTCAGGCCGTAATTTCTAGGACGATGCCTGCGCCTTGAACACCTGGGGGAGCCACCCACAGGAAGGTTTTCAGCCAAAAAGTGGAGTGGCAGAATTTGTATAGAAAGATCCCGCTTGAAGCTGGGTGTGGTGGGCTCACCTTTAATCCCAGCACTCGAGAGGCAGAGGTAGGAGGATTGTCGTGAGTTCCAGGCCAGCCTGAGACTACATAGTGAATTCCAGGTCAGCCTGGGCTAGAGCAAGACCCTACCTCGAAAAATCAAAAAAGAAAAAGAAAAAAAAAAAAGAAAAAGAAAAAAAAGGAAAAAGAAAAAAAACAAACAATCAACAACAGCAAAAAAAAGGGGGGGTTGAGAGATGGCTCAGTGGTTAATCACTTGTCTGCAAAACCTCATGATCAGAGTTCTGGCTTATGTGGGTCCTGGGGAATTGAACCGGGAGCCTTAGACACTAGAGGCAAGTGCCTTAACCACTGAGCTATTTCTCCAGCCCTTAATGGCCAGAGTTCAATTCCCCAGTGCCCACATAAAGCCAGATGCACAAAGGGGCACATGCATCTGGAGTTTGTTTGCAGTGGCTGGAGGCCCTGGTATGCCCATTCTCTCTCTCTTTCACTCTCTCTCTCCTTGCAAATAAATAAAAGTACTTGAAAGAAAGAAA
>PVHP010036853.1:0-17680 GCA_004024765.1 Zapus hudsonius
CATACAGGAACCATTTCAGACAATATCAGATGCTATGATGCCATTCAGTGAACAATTCTGGGGATGGATCTGAGTTTTCACAGTGGAGAGCAACCTGACGGTGAACTGGACACCCTATATGGAAAACTCCCCATGTCTGGGGGAGTCACCCTACCTCCTGTCTCACAATGTGAGACAGGACAAAATCTTGGCAATGTGTAATATGGCTAATGGGTCTCTCTCTTGGACCTTAGATAGGGACCCTTCCCTCTCTGAGGAATACTCCCAGTTGCCTTAACTTCGTGTCCTATTCAGCAGGAAATAGACAAGAGAGAGAGATTTCTTCATCCCCATGTCCCAACAGTAATTGGAGTATCCTCAAGAGAGGGGGGAATTATATAAGTTTAGGAGTGAGACCCCCACAAAGGTTGCCAAGGACCTGGGAGAGGATTTGGCCATGTCTTTCCCATTGGGGAGACCTGCTCCACATGAATAATCGCTTGCGGATGATACCCGCAAAGCAAGATATTTGTGCTTCTTTACAGGAATGTGGGGACTCTTGAGGATGCAAGCTGCCTCACATGCCCGTCCGTCATAATGCAGCAGTGTTTCCTCGATTCTTCACAACTCAAAAGGCATTGGGACTTCCCATGTTCCCTATAGAAGTGCGAGTAGCCCCCTTGGGAGAACTTGACGCTGTGTGGACCTCAGCCTAGCAGAAGGACTGACCTCTTGGATTGCTTCTACCTTTTCCTTTTTTAAAGACTGGGTGGGGATAAGGATGTTTTTTGCATGCTGCCTGGGAGGATGCGTGTTGTGCCTATGGTTGGTCTGTCGCCTGCGTGCCCAAACCAGAAGGGACAAGGTAGTGATATCGTAAGCACTGGCGGCGTTGGAGTGTGGCTCTTCCCCTCAAATTTGGCTTTCTGCCTTAAAGAGCAATTGACCTATTCGGCCTTTGCACCCTCAGGGACTGAATTGACCATTGCACGAGGTAAGGCGAATGGAGTCACTTTGGCCTCGACGCTGCCTTTGCACCTCTGAGGGTTTGGTCCCATTGCACCGGAGAAGGAGTGTCCATTTGCCCTAGGCCTCCCCCTATGTATGGCTTAAAATGCTGGATCCGTAGTCAGAGACGGGTAAGATCCATGGAAATATATATCAACCTAAGACAGGGTTCTGATGCTTGGAGGTCAGAAATCCAATGACGGGTAAGAATGTAATTTGCCATGGACAACCTAAGACAGACATGATCCTGAGCCATTTTAAATAAAAGAAAAGGGGGAACTGCAGGGAGCCTGGACGATCGCCATTAGGTGGCGCCCACTACCTCGCAGCTAAGTGGTAAACAACTCCTTATTAGGCAATGCTTGGATGGAAGACTACTTTACTAGCTAAAAGGTCAATGGAAGACTACTTTGTTAGCAAGGAGGTCACAAGCTTTTGCGCATGCTTGATCTCCTGATCCTAGCCAATCCCGTGGTGTCTGGAGGTGGCAAGCAGGAGCCAGCCAATCATGGGATGATCTGTGTCCCTTTTCCCTATAAAAGCAGCTGCTTCTTAGCGTTTAGGGCCCCTCGCTTCCTGACCCCCCTTCAATCAAAAGGCTCTCCATTAAAGAGTGATTTGAGAAGCATCTTCGAGTGGTGGTGGTTCTTCCTCGCTGGTCGAGGAGCGCGCCGCAGGCAGTGACCACTGGGATTGCGGAAGAGGTGACAGAAAGATTGTGAGAGCCGAAGGAAGGGTAGAACTGCTTGCTTACAGTGCATTTTTCAGACACAAAATGGCCTTGATATTCATGACTTCACAATGTCTGATAATATCTACACATAATGGGAGGAAAAGATGATGACACTGAAACAAAACAGAGACTGATTGAAAGGGGGAAGAGGTATAGGGGAGGATCAGGAGGGTATCATAATGGCTTATGGTCTATGATTATGGAAACTATCAATAAAAAGTTAAAAATATCATTCACTTTTATGCATGTGTATGTGTTGTGCATGTGTGTGTGTTTTAAATTTATACTTTGTGAGTCATAACATATTGGTAGATATTTTGTAGTTGTTAGATATGTTCATTTTTACTGTGTGGCTGAGACCTCATAAGACCACCAAAGGAAATTAAAAAGAATTTAGACTGTAATTTACTACCTTCTATGGTAAATGATGAAGTTATCGAAAATTATTTATAGTATCAGTCTTCATCCCAAGTAGAATTGAGTTCAAGATTATTTTTATTATAGGCTGCAGCATATCCTTGAATTGTTTGAATTATATGTGCAACAAAACAAACAACTACATATTCATGACTCAGTTTACCTGAACCTTCTGTGGGCGCTTCCTCTATCAATCACATAAGCTCATTTTCATGGGACATTCAGTGGATTTTCTCTGGTAAAGCAGAGCTTGGGTTTCTGGACCCAGACATGTAAAAATGAAACAGATAACAACCTAAAAATCTTTTGGTACACACCGATGAAACTCAGAGGTTGCTGGCATTGATTAACATGCTGACTTAGTTCTAGAGGAACCCTCCTTCCAAAGGCTAAGAAAAACTAAACATCATCTCTAAGTCAGATCATAGGGATGGCTAACCAATTACTAGCATGTGCCTGTATTGTCAAGGCAACAGAACATCCCAGGGAACAATGATCTGCCTATTACTGATGGTATTAGTTATAACATCTACTCAGAAAACTTAAACATGAAATAATTGTTTTATCATTCATTCTTTCTTACTTTAGTCTTTTATTTATAAGGATTTCATACAATTACTTACGATGAAAAAGTATATATACATACATACATAATTATGTGTATGTATATATGTATGTATGCATGACACTTTCCTTGTGGCTGGGATATAGTGCAGTTGGCACAGTGCTGGCCATGGGTTGGATCCTCAGCACCACATAAGCTTGGTGTAGCAGTGGTGGTTTGTTGCATGCCTGCAACTCTAGTACTGGGGAGGTGGTCAGAAGGTCAATGTCATCCTCATGTAGACAGTGCGTTTGAGACCAGCCTTGAATATATGAGACATCCCCTTCCCCAACACAGCCTGTTTTCCTGCTGTGGTGAAGGACTGACACATCCTTTACATAAGAAACCTGAGTATATTATGTTAAGAGAATTTAAGCCAGTCACAGAAGAAGCAAGGAGTATGTGCTTTTCCTATTGGATGCAGAAGCGAGTAGAATTGTGCTTGCTGGAGGCTGGGAGGAGAGGGAAGGGGGAAAAGGAGATTAATGGGTAAAGGGTTTGTTTTACCAGATGAAAAGCTTCTGAGACCCATTGCAAGAGCTAGTTAATGCTCCATATGTGTACACTTAGGAATGGCTGAGATGGTAAGTATTATACTAAACGTTATTTACTACATTTAAATATATAAAAATTATTCTCATAATCTATGTGCGGAAGAGTAAAGACACATGACACACTGAGAGGCATAAGATGCAAGTAGCCACCGAGGAGCATCCATAGAAACAGCACAAGGGCTGCCATTTGTCCATCTCCTGAGAATCCGTGATTTGCTCTAGGGCAAATACTACAATAAAAATAGGTGGTGAGGTATGTTTTCACATTTTAAAAGTCCCAATCTAATGTTCAGAGTTTAATTGTATAATGTTGGAAAAATGATCACGTTTACTCAAATTGGTCTTGAGATTACACATCTGTTTTTTGTGAAGACATTTCTCTAAACTACTTCTCTTTATGTAGTTCCAACCTTATTCCATTCCTCTTCCACAATATTGCACATCTATTCAGTCATATTTTCACACTTATTGATATTTCCTTTAAGAACATAGAGTTCTTTAAGCACTTCCATTATGGGAGATCAGTCATGTTAAAAAAATGATTTACTTGTTTTATGCATCAGGAAACCATGGCTTTCCTATTACCCACATCCCCATCACTCTCATTTCAGGCTTCTCAGAAACCTCCCATTGATCACACATCAGCAAAGGCCTGAAGAAATTAACTGGGGAAGACAAGACTGAAGAGCAAGCCTCAAGGGGACTGGCTCAGCCCTGAAGCCACTTGGGAACAATTAGGACCTTTGCTGCAGTGAGATGACCTCATCCTCTCTACTCCACCCTTATTTCAAGAGAAAGAGAAAGATGATTCCTGAGTTCTGGTAAAGGGCTTTAAAACGACTCCTCACCCCTCACAATTAACCCACATGGATAAAAGATTCATCACATATATATTTGGCGAGGGAGGAAAGAAGGGAGAAAGGGAAGAAAAAATAGAGAAACTTGGAGGATAGAAGGAAGGGAAGAAAGAAGGGAGGAAGGAAGAAGTAAAGAAAAAAGATAGGGGAGAGAAAAGGAAGAAGGAAGGAAGGAAAGAGAAAAGAGGGAAGAAGGAAGGGTAGTAGGACAAAAAGAAAGGGATAAAGGAAGGAAGGAAGAAAAAGAAAAAAATGGGAGAGGAGGGGAGGGAGAGGAAGAAGGAGATGGGAAGGGAAAGGAGTAAGGCCGGAACCGAATGTTCCTTTGATATGTGCAAAGACTGCTGAAAATGTGACTAAGTAATTTTCTGAAGAGTCCACAATAAATTCATATTTGATGCTTCTTGCACTCGTGGAAAATAAAACCTGCCTTATTTCTAATTTAATATCTTTTGTGAACAAAAGCTACTGATGAGGGAGGGTTATATTTTCCTATTCCATCTCCTTACCTGGATTGTTCTCTATGGGATATAGTTTGAAGAAAAGAAATCCCTGTGCACACAGGCTGGCTGGTCTGCACCAGGGGAAGCCCCTGGGCAGCTGACACTGCTTGTGGCAAAGCCAATCTCCTTAAACACAGGCTCAGAGGCAGGTTTCTCCACAGTCTCAGACAATCACTCAGAATGAACCAGTGTTACCCTGGGAAGGGAGGATAGAGGAAGAGCAGCATGGAGAGGTAGCCACAGATTCCCAGAGTTTCTGGCAGGTGGGTGACATGAGATTTACATTGAAAAGTTCATTCTGTATAAAAGCATGCAGGGGAACTGGGAGAGGTCACAGAACTGCAGATTGACAAGTTAAAATATCAGCCCTTTCCTCTTGCTCCAGGCAGAAAAAGAGGTTGGATATTCAGGGCGTCTAACATGAGCCAGGGTGATCAAGGACCCCTTTGCAGAAAGGTTCGCAAAGCTGAGAGAGAAGACAAGAGAAAAGCAGTGGAGAAGAAGTTGCCAGGAACTTGTGTACAAGACAGAGGTAAAGGGCAGTGAAGAAGGGGGCAGTGTTCTTGGAACTTAGCAAGAAGTGGGGACAGGGGCCTTCCCAGAGGAGCAAGAAGCCAGAATCTTGGGGACTCAACCTCCCTCCTTCCTTCTCCTGGATCTCCCATAGATCTCATTAAGGCTTAGAGGCCCATAAGACAGATGGGCCTCCTCCCAGTGTACCAGGCAGGAAGGATAAGGACAGAGGAGAGATGCAGTAAGTTGTGCCCTGCAGCCAACCATCCACATGGTCATGGTGGATATTATGTGTCTATTGGAGAGGAAGAGTCAGACCCTAGAGAATTTCTGGAAGTTGAGCTTAAAAAGACAAAGGTCTGAATAAGATGTGAAGAGGAAAGAACAGAACGTTATCATGTAGCTTTGAGAGCTTGAAGTTTTGTATTTGGTGGCACTGCTTTTCATAAGAGAAAATATATGCTTGAATGTGTGTTTGAGGGGGAAAGTTTTGAATGGATCCATGTTATCCATGATGTCTGAGTGGGTGGGAAAGTGGACACAGCATGTAGGTTACTGGATGTGGGCTCCTTCTGTGAAAAGTGTGGGTAGGAGAGAGACTTCGGACATCATTAACAAAAGGATAAAAGTTAAAGCCAAGATAACAATGAGAAGTCTCTTGGATGTCAGATCAAAAAGGAAAGAAAGAGGGTTAAAAGGCCACCCCAGGGAACATTAGTGTTTCAAGGTCAACGGAAGGAGGAAAAGCTACCAGGAAAGGTACTGACGGTGAATGAGAAGCAGAATGACTACCAAAGAGATCATGGTCCACAGTGCTACTGTGGAGGAGAGTCACACTGGAGAAGTTGTGAGAGTTTAGGAGTGAGACCCCACACAATGTTGCCAAGCTCCTCCTCAACCCCTCCCCAGTCAGAGCTTGCCTCTTACTGGATCAAAATGGATATTGTTAATTCTTGTTTCTTAAACATATACGTACTTCTTCCAGTGCTTTTATTTTCTTCTTAAACATGTATGTACTTTCTGTTGTTTTTTTCCCCAAATTCTACACCCCAGTACCCTAACAGCAGTTAGGGTTATTTCTTCAGAGGGAGAATTGTGAGGGTCAGGCATCTGCAGAGACAACCCCTCCCCTTGAGTGGGAGGTGTCTAGTTAGAGCTACAACTTAGGTGCTAAAACTGATTGGTCAGATATGAACCAATCAGCTGTCTCTCTGACTCACCTGAGGAAAACAAATTAACTTTCCTAGAAGAAAGCACCTTCATCCCCACATGGCAACCAAGTAGAAGGACCTCTGATCCAGGCCTTAGGAAGGTAAGGAGAAGGAAAGTCTGGGAAGGCTCTAGACTTTTTCCCTCATGAACCTCTCCTTCTCATGATGGGAGCTCTGTTAGTTTTTCTTCTGCTTATTTAGCTGAACAATATAAGTTCTGTTAAACTCTCTACATTTTCTCCCCACACTGGTGGCTGGAGAACTCTGTAACTCCCCATGTTCCCTTAAATAATAAAGTCTACCACTATACCTTACTATCTTGTTGTCTATGATTTTAATTCTTTAACTTTGTAGACAAGAACTCAGGTACTCCTTAAACTTTGGTGTGCACTGGAATTTTTGCTGGGTGTTACCAAAATTCTAACCCCAGCTCATCCCATTACAAAGTGTTCTGGGAGCTGTGAGGTGGTCACTGCTCACCCTTGAGCCAGCAGTATTTTTGCATGATGAATGGTAGAGCTGGAAATCAGAGAGAAGTGGAGAGAGCCAAGGCCCTCAGTCAGAAGACGGGCTAGTTGGGGTGTCCCCTGCCTATAGACAAATGCTGAAGAGGATGAGGCAGGGGTATTATAATGTCCACACCAGCCTGGACTACACCTCTGGGAGCTGGGGAGATGTTGGCTCAGTGGGTAAAGTGCTTACTGCATAAGCATGGGAACCTTTGGGAAGTTGAGGCTCACAGTGTGAGGGTCTGTAATCCCAGCACACCTACAAAGAAGAGAGACATAGACAGAAGAGATAGAAGCTTACACACCAGCTAGTCTGGTGTATCAGCTGTGAACAACAAGAGTGACCTTGTCACAAGCCAGGTGGAAGGTGAGGATGGACACCTGAGGTTGTCCTCTGGCCTTCACATGCATGTGCTGTTGCTGACACATGCATGACTGAATCATACACACTTCTGCTGTAGCAGTTGAAGGAGGAAAGGGGTCGTCATAGTCAGCCACACACCGCTGGGATGAATCTACAAACTAGACACAGTTTTGGGAGGAAAGTGTTTATTAAAGTTATAGATCCAAGGGAAGTCCCACAATGATTAAAAATTCCCCCCCCCCTTCACAGATCCAAGCAGAGAGAGAAAAAACCCATCACCAGCACACAAAAACACCAGCAAATAGTAAGCTCTACAGAGCCCAGACTGCTCTTTGCATATCTATCACTGGAATTCCAGATCCACCTCAGACACACCTTAGGTCTGGAGGCCAGGCCAAGGTGACACCTCCTCCAGCCAGGAGGCTAGAGACAAATCAGCTCTTCAATCTATTGGGGGATACCACTTCAAACAGGGATTGTTTCAGCTTATACTTTCAAGGGGAAGTTTCATCATGGCAGAGCAACTGAGTGTCACAAGTCACAGCAGCAGGGGATGTAGTCCAAGTGAGCTGGCTAGTGAGACCCCCAGGGATACACCTCCTCCAGCAAGGCTCCACCTCTCAAAATTTCCACCACTTTATCCAAATTTCCACCAGCTGGGACCAGGTACTTAAAACACATGAGCCTATGGGGGACATTTTATTCAAATCCCCCCACCACCATCAACACACACACACACACACACACACACACACACACACACACACACACACACACACACATGAAATTTGCCTGCAATGGATAGACATGCCCTATGTTTACTGGTAGAGTGGACACAGAGAGGTTTCTAACATGTGGTGGTGAGGGTTGGGAGATCAGATTCCACAGACATATCATAGCAAGAGAGATCATCTGGGAGACACGAGGGAAGGGACCAATGTGAGTGAGCTTATGTAAATCTGTGGGAGCTGGTCTGCTTAAGCTGGTAGCCTCCAGAGGACACCTTCCATGACCTCACAGTATACCCTCTGCAAAATGCCACTTCCTTACAAGATATCCTTCAGATATGGAAAAGAAGGAGAAGAGGAGGGCAGGAGAGAGCAAGGGGTGGTAAGGGAGGAAAGAATGAAAAAAAAAAAAACAGGAGAAAAGGAGCAAAGTCATTTTTTGTTGTTTGCTGTGATGTGGATGGAGTCCAGAGGTCCACACACACTGGAACAGTACTCTGCCACAGCAAAGTCAATTCAGATTTGTTTGGACATACTAAAACTTGAGAGCCAAGTTCAAGTTTGAACACTTGAGACCTTTGTTTCTTCGTCAGCAAGGCAGGGTGTCACTTCCTCACTCTGAACACATGCAGGTGGAGATGCTTGATTAAAGTTTCTCTTGAAGGGGAAGGCCCAGGTGTGGTTTAAAAATGGAGTCTCTTATTTTTCCCGACTGGTCTATGTAGAATTTACAGTCAACCTGGTTAGAACTGCTTATGAGGGAGAATATGCAGCATTTGGCTCTCTGTTCTTTTGAGAGTTCACTTAGTAAGATCTGCTCCAAGTCAGACCATTTTTCTCTAAATTTCAATATGTCATTTTTCCTTTCAGCTAAGTAAAATTCCATTGTGTAAATATACCATAGTTTTGTGAAAGAGGGGTAAGGGATGGGGTGGGGGGAAGGGGATGACAAGCATGAAGCTAAACCAAAAGTGGTTCAAAAGCATAAAATCCTCACATGCACACTGTAACCTATTGATCAAGTAGTGGGCATTGTCTGGCAAGAAGGGCAGTGAATAGAAGGGGAGAGAGTTTAAGCTAGTGAAAAATCCATCAGTCGGGCAACTCCTGGTTTCAGTCACTGGCTCCTTCCCTCACTGAGCTGTTAACCTAAGTGATCCATGAGGTTCCAAAAACAAGACAGGATTCTGTCAAAGCTCTTGAATCCCCACCCCAGGCCTGAGGCAAGAGCCTGTTGCTGAAGAAACCACAGAAATTCATCTACCAGCATCGAGAGACTCTGCGTGATCCAGAACGGTAACCATCCCCCAAATGGTAGTTAGTGTAGAGCTGTAAGGCACTGCATAAGCTGCCAGGGAATCTGGTCAATGACAGCTGGAGTAAACAGAGACCACTGACATGAAACACAATCTGCCACCAGGAGTAGGCTGAACGTGCTTCCTACCAGGAGAGAACAGCGAACCATCAAATGGGCACTTGTGCAATGGAGGTACCAAAGCCTGGGGGAGGAAATCAACAGCTTTTAATTTGGCCAAGTAATCCACTCAGTGATGGGGAGCCCTTAACTGGAACTGGGGACTTAGAACGAAATACACTAGGAACCAGAATCTTGGGCCCCCAAAGAGAAATGCACTATATGAGTGACTTACAAAGAGGCTACTAACAATAGAATCTAGCCAATTTAGAAATATGTATCTAAGTTAACCTATACTGATCTCAGTCTGTGATGGAGATTCTGTTTGTATTTTTCAGAAGCCAGAGAGAGACCTATGGATCCTTTAACCCTACCAATGAACCACAGGCGGATAGTTGACATCCT
Source organism: Zapus hudsonius (assembly GCA_004024765.1). Taxonomy (NCBI): domain Eukaryota; kingdom Metazoa; phylum Chordata; class Mammalia; order Rodentia; family Dipodidae; genus Zapus; species Zapus hudsonius. Next base: position 9,800 of record PVHP010036853.1, read on the forward strand.
GGCAAGAGATGAGCCACACCAGATCTTCCATGAAGGATCCATACAGAACCCCACAGAGAGTGGTAGGATAAGCAAGAGACCCACAACCATAGCCAATCAGTCAACACAGGATAAGCCAGACAGACACCAATGTTTTCAACACAACTTAAAGCAGAAGTACAGAGACCCCTTAAGACCTCAACAATAATGCAGCCTTAATACTCACTCACCGTGACTCAGGGAACTGAGCGGAAGAGGGGGTGGAAAGATTGTAAGAGCCATGGTGGGGAAGAACTCCCAGAGACATGGCCCACCTCAGTAACAACATACAAAGGGGGGGTGGAACTGGGTTGATTCCTAGGCTATTCATAACCCCCTACCACATGGACTGATCCAGACTGCCCATGGAGGAGGAATCCAGTTGATTGGGGACAGGAAAAAGGGAAATCGGGGAAGTGGGGATATCAACTGTTATTTGCTCATTCAATGCATCTAATTACGGATAATAAAGAAAACAAAAATGGAGTCTCCACCTTTACATTTGCAGGCTCAGATAAAGCAAAATAAATTTAACATCACTTCAGTCAAAATACTATTTTCCAGGCATATATGACCTATGGTACAGGAAAATAAAGTTATAGACTCAGGCTTAGAATCAGTAGTCATTTCATATACCAATTTTATAAGCATATAAACACAAAGCGTGTGAATTCATCTCCAGGCACATCCAAAGTTGCAGGGAGCCAGGGGTAAAACACACTTCGTGTTTTCTCTCCCAGCTCAGATCCAATTTTAAGTTCCTTTTCTGCTTGTGCTGGCAGGAACGTTTGAACCATAAGAATATATAAGTCACAATAATAAATTCAGCAGTGGTTGAGGCTTTTTCAGGGTCCTGGGGTCTCACACAGTCCCGGAGCACAGAAGAGCCTCACGGACTCAGGAGTCACTTGTGAGACATTCTCAGGGGTGGGCACCCAAGCCTCTAGATCCAGGCTGTGCCACATGCTCAAATGGAGTCTTGCTGAATTTTCCTTCCATGGTTTGCCCCTGAATCAGACCATATTTCTCAAGATCCCAATGGAAGAGATATTTTTAGGTGAAGAAAAGACTCTGACAAATCAATCCCTTTTTCTCTTCTTGAACCCAATGGCACAGTAGGAAAAATTCCATTAAGAAATAAGGCTTTTATGGACAGGAAATGCTGGTGATTGAAAAAAAAAAGCCCAAAATATATTTATGTTCGTGTGTTAATATCAGAAAAGAGGCAAGAAAACATTAAAGCATTTTAGTATCTTGAATGTTTAAAAACCATTTTAATATTTAAATATTTTCGTATTTATATGATGAATGTAGGGAAAGGGCAAGGTGAGAGACCATATATATACATATACATATATATGCCACTGTTGTAATCACATGGCCTGATTGTAATAAGAAATGAAAGAGCAAATCAAAAGGCATAATTAGATACAGTGCTTGGAGAAAATTTAACTGCAGTCATTTCTTTAAAATAATCTACTGGATCAGAGACTTCAGAGACCATAGTAGTTTGTTGTGTAGTTTTGTACACTTTGGACAAGGTCACCCAGCATCTGCCAGAGTTTAGCTACTGATGGTTGTGCTATTGTAGACCTTGTTAGCATTCAGAAATAAAAGATTTTTCTCTGGCTGGAGAGATAGCTAAGTGGTTAAGAAACTTGCTGGCAGCATCTGATGACCTAGGTTCAATTCCCCAGCACCCACAGAAAACCAGAAAGCCAGATGCACAGTGGTACATGCATCTGGAATTTGTTTGCAGTGGCGGGAAGCCCTGATGTACCCATTCTCTCTCTCTCTGTCTCTCTCTTTCTCTCTCTCTCCTTACAAATAAATTTTACAAATATAATATTTTAAAAATATTAAATAAGGATTCCTCTTGATAAAGATATTGAAAAACACACATAAATAAAGTTGTAAAATTAATACAGAACACAAAAATATCACAACAGACTGGATTCAGTAGAGGTCAGAGCATTTACCCTCTGTCTTCTCATCTCTCTAGCTCCTGGCTCCCGGCAAACGAGCAAAGGTGCACTTTGGTGCTGATGATGCCAGGCTAGGAAGGTATAAAGAGATAAGAAGTCCCACAAGCAAAATTTGAATGAATTATAAGAGCTTCCATCCACAGAGTTCTTTATTTTCTTTTATATTTTTTTTACCTCGGAAGTCAATTCTTCTTACAAAACTATGGACAATTAGAGAAAAAAAAATCACCAAGTTATTGTTCTTGTGACTAAGTTCTTGTTCTCAGTTTACACCTTTGGCACTCTACTATTTGAGAGGCCGACACAGGGACACGAAGCTTAGTTTTTCTTGTCTCTTATTCTTCCTGAGAAAATTTGGACACATGCAGCAACTCACACTTATATATAGTATTTGCTATATATGTGCAGAAATATCCAGGAAAATATTTTATGGTCTTTTACTCATTAACAATTAATTAATACTTAAAAATCACCTGGATCCAAGAGGCAACAATTGCTTCCTGGGGCCATGCAGTATACTCTGGAACATTCTGCTAAACCCTGCTGTAAACCAGGACCTTCTGAAGACATGGTGATTGGTTAACATTGAAAGCAAATCATTTGTGTACTAACTAGAAATAAAGTGAGAATTCATCAGGTGATACAGTTACCTTGATTCATCAAAAGAAACCATGGGTCATGTTTTTCAAATAATAAAAGAATGATTTGGTAGGATTTTTTAAAATAGAGGCCCTACTTGGTCCTTCATCCAATGACTCTTGCTGGACAAGTGGCTTATGGTCTCCCTTTGTACTTGCAGCTCTCCTTCTACTTAAAAATTAGATGAAACTTTTAGGGACATAAGGCTTTTCTTCCACCTCCATGTTTCAAATTTATTTTGCAACACCTACACAGAGCTGGAGGTTTCTAAAGTGTCAACAGCTGAAATATCCCAGGAGTTGCAAATGCTTTTCACATTAAGAGTTAGAGATGGAAAATTACTAGATTTAAAGAATGAAAAGGAAAGCAGTCCTAGAGGGCTTATCTCAACACTGATTTATTCCTTCGAGTCCTCAAATGTTCTCACAAAATTAGAAGAAATCCTAGCTATCAAACTGTTGTAAATTCCATAACTATGATAAAAAATTCATTTGTAAAATTTTATTTATTTGTACTCGCGCCACCTTGTGCATTTGGCTTTACATGGGCTCTGGGGAATCGAATTTGGGTCCTTCAGGCAAACACGTTAACCACAAAGCCATTTCTCCAGACCTCCATTCCTTATTTTTAATGATACCAACAAATAATCTACTATAAAATGAACTTTAGGTACTGTGAAGATAGCTCAGTTGTAAAAGGTGCATATTTGCAAAGACTGCCAGCCTGGGTTCAACATAAAGCAAGGTGTGAAAATGGCACATGTGTCTGAAATTTGTTTGCAGTAGCAAGAGACCATGCACACACACACACACACACACACACACACACACACACACACACACACACTGCATGCATGCATTCATGCGTGTGCAAATAAATAAGCCAGATGCATGGTATGTTCATCTGGAGTTCATCCCATTCTCTCTCTCTCCCTCTTTCTCACTCTCTTTCAAATAAATAAATAAATAAATAAATAAATAAATAAATAAATAAATAAATAAATACTTAAAAGATAAGGAATGGATATGCAGTTCAGTTGTAGAGCACTTGCCTATAAAGCTCTGGGTTTAGTTTTATGAATAAATAAAGACTAAATATAAGTACTAATGCTGATCTAAAGTTTTTTCCCTCTTAAAATAACATGCAGTTACAACATGACTGATATGACAATTGAAAATTATAGACTATTGATAAAATTAAGCAAATCACAAATCAAATAGAACCATATTTGGTGTTGATGTTTAAATTAACATATATTTGGGCTGGAGAGATGGCTCAGTGCTTAAGGCACTTGTCTCCAGTGCCTAAGGCCCTGGGTTCAATTCCCCAGGACCCACATAAGCCAGACCCACAAGATGGTGGCCCTGGTGTTCTCTCTCTCTCTCTCTCTCTCTCTCTCTCTCTCTCTCTCTCTCTCTGTGTTTCTCTCTGCTAGAAAATGAAAAATAAAATGTTTTAAATTAACATATATTTCCCTGGGTACACAGACTAATGTTAAACAACATGGTAGCCACTTTTACCACTGTAGAGTAACTGATTAAAGTAAGTTTGATTTATTTTTCTGAGGAAAAATTATTCACCTAAGTGAATAAATACTGAAGAGAATTTCAAGATTTCTCCCAATGCTCACAGGCTTAGAGAAGCAATGTTACAAAATGCTTTGCTCTAATGCAAAGGAGAGCACAGATGCCTTGGAAAAATACCTTTTCCAAAGAATTAAATAATGTCAATTGTTTTGGGTAAACTAAAAGTAAATAGATAAGTGATCTAAAAAGTAGAGATGTTGTTGAATACATCAATAAGTTTATTTTTGAAGACCTACTGTTTTGTTTCTCAAGACAAAGCTCTTTCCTTTCAAAAAAGACTTTTTTAAAAAAAGTATTTAGTATCATGCCTTGAGTGTTCAGTAAATATATTTTTAAATGTTTATTTATTTATTTGAGAGAGAGGGAGAAAGAGGGAGAGAGAAAAAGGGGAGGGAGGGAGAGAGGGATGGAGAGAGAGAAAGAGGGAGGGAGGGAGGGAGAGAGGGATGGAGAGAGAGAGAGAATGAGAGAGAGAGAGAGAATGGGCAAACCAGAAACACAGCCAGTGCAAAGGAACTTGACACCTGTGCCGCCTTGTCCATTTGGCTTTACGTGGGTGGTGGGACTTGGGTCAGTCTGCTTTGCAGGCAAGTGCCTTAACTTCTCAGCCACATCTCCAGCCCCAAAGACTTGTCTTTTAATCATATATTCCCCTGGAATCCTTGCTATAAATAATGAAATCATGAAAGTTTGATCTAACTGTGAAGTGGCCCCCAAAATACTAGAAATTGTACTTCCTTAAAGGCCTACAACAGTTTGGAAAAATGAAGGCAGGTCTTATACCAGACTTTGAATTGAAATGATCTTTTTTCACCAGTGACAAATTGATTCTCAAACAAGAATTTCACAGGTTTTTAGACTGAATCCGAAACACTGTCTTAGTAGTACCATAAAGATATTTTTTCACTTTTTTTGTGTGTAAGGGTATATGCATGTGCGTGTCAGTGCTCAGGGATGAGCCTCCACACATGTGTGAACATGCTTGTGGAAGCCAGAACTCATGTAGGTGTCTTCTCCAGGACTCTCCACCATATTTTTTGAGAAGTCTCTTGTCTTCTCAGTGACGGGATTTCAGGCAAATATACCACCCCTGATATTTTCCCTGGGTGCTAGGGATCCAAACTCAGGTTCTCATGTATGTGCAGTACACACTTTCCTGATGGAGCCACCTCCCCAGCTCTGACTGTATGATCTAAACAGTACTGAGGGGATTGTTTGCTAGCACATGTTGAGATGTATGGTACATGTGTGAAATCCTCCCATTTGGGGAAAATCCTTGTTTTTGTCACTTTGAGCTTTTGTACAAAAGCTGACAAACCCCTAAGGCTTCAGAAATGTAGCTTTGTTCTCTAGCTGGCAAAACCAATGAGTCATTGAAAAAGTTTTACTTCTGACTTCCAAATCTCAAAACCAAGTTTTAAGTTGTGTCATAATGCAGGATACAGAAATAATGATAACTGGCGAAAATAAATTCAGAGACTGAAATGGAGAGAAAAGAGATTATCTACTGATTTACAAAACTTTCTGATGCAGTCCTTGTCTGGTGATAACACTTAAATGCAGCTTAATGGTGGGGAAAATGGTGTGGCCAGCATGGAAAATACCCGAGGCAGTTAAAGTGGTTATACAGAGCCGTGAATGATGAACTTGGTTCTTACATCAGGGTTTAATTACAATTTTGAAGATTTATTTAGAACTTGATGGCAACTGATTTGGAGTAAGGGTTACAGGTGCAAAGGATTGCTTTTGAGCAAGATTCTAATCAGCTGTGCTAGGATATCAGGTTCATCATGAATTCTGCTCTCCTCAGCCCTGAAGATGGACAGTGAGTCAGGTTGGTTTTTTGGTTTGCCAAGCACCTGGGACTATGCTGTCCAGGTGAGGAACACAAGCTTGCTGCATTACTCATACTTCTGGTACCATCAGAAGGCATCTTTAACCCAGACTTCTCTACCCTGTGCTCTGGACCTCACCAGAGAATGCCCATTCCTCTAGATGGCTTCTGAGCTTTGGGGTGCACTGGACTCCATCTCGCATTGCCATAGGCACTTTGGGATTGCAGATGCATTCACTATCATCTGCCAGGAGCTCCAGGGATCTCATCCTGGCCATCAGCCTTGGGCAGCAAGCACTTTTGACCACTGACTTGTCTCCCCTACCCCTAGAGTTTTCAATCATTTTTGTTTTTAAGGAATGATTTAAAGAAATAAATAAACGAAGTGTGTATACTTATCCTTTTGGCCCAACATTCAAATAGTGAAAACTACCAGAAGAAAATAGGACTTTAAGCATTAGAATGACGACCAGTAAACAAAATACCACAGAGTTCACAGCTTCTGATGAGGTTAGAAGACAGTTAGACGAAGTAAAAATCAAACAAAATACACCAGGGTTACTATAGATGAAGAACACATTTTGACTTCGGGGACAATCATGGTAGATCACACCCTGCTCAAAAAATTCTAAAGTCAAAGTTTCTAGACTTGCAGTAATTTTTGAGGGATAGAGCCAAAGTCCCTCTATTGCAATGAAGTTTTCTGAGAGCAAAATTCTGAGAGTAGATGAAGCAGTGACATTATAATGTCTAAGATGCTAAGGAAACATTTGAGTTCATGTATTGGAGACATCATCTATTTTTTTTTATGAAGACATGTTGAGAAAGCCTACCCAAATTAATAGGTTCCAGGGGAAGCCAGCTACTTCAGCAGAAGGAAAGTGAAAGACCAGAATGCTGAAACCATGGGGCCATTTATTCTATCAGATCAGAGCTCTAGAGCAGGCATCCAGGCTTAAGAGTGGCAGAGAATAAAAGGCCTTGTATATCCAAACATTTGGAGCGCCTGTTTCGTGGCCTAAGCTCTAGGAAGCCTCACACATCACTCTGCATTCTCTTCTGAGGGAATGGTATAACATACTCCTTTCTTCTGAAAAGACTGTGTGCTGTCATTTTCCAAGACATAGAATTCATACTAGACTTCAGCTCATCAGATAAGATGTCAAACTGTATTACTCTACTACATTCCCAGACACAGGGTCCAGTATCATGTGTGTTAGGGATTCAACTGCTCTCTGACACAGCCTATACATTTACATAAGTGGGTATGAAAATTCCAGTCCAGAATATTAGTTCCAAGTAATCTTGTTTCACATGTATGTTGATTTTTACCAAGATCTTGACTTTAAAATGAAAAGATATAATACTTACTCAGTTTCTACCATAATGCCATGGAATTATGAATCCAAATCAAAGGTTGATGAGGTTAGAACCTTCATTTATCACTTCCTCAAAGCCCATCAGTTGACAACTAAGCCTTTAACCTATGATCCATTGTGGGGACAGTTGCTCAGCAGTTGATTGAAAATGATGACCTTCAAAACAGTTCTAGTCTAGAGATGTGGAGTGAAAGTTTGGATATTTCAAGTTTCTCCCTAATGTTTAAGATGACTCAGAATCCACGATGGAATTTTACTCAGCTGAAAGGAAAAATGAAATATCAAAATTTAGGAAAAAATGGTCTGACTTTGAGCAGATCTTACTAAGCGATCACTCAAAAGAACAGAGAATAGAACGCCACATATTCTCCCTCATATGTGGTCCTGAACTAGGATAACTGTTTTCTATATGCAGACTAGTAGAAAGAAGTGAGACGTTA
>PVHP010036854.1:0-17686 GCA_004024765.1 Zapus hudsonius
CCAACGAATCTCGACACAAAAACCCCTAAGCTCACAACACCATAGCAGCCTCAATACTCGCCCACCACGACTCAGGGAACTGAGCGGAAGAGGGGGCGGAAAGATTGTGAGAGCCGTGGTGGGGGAGAATAGCAGAGACCTGGCAACCCTCAGTAACTACACACTTGAGACATGAGAGCCCGGCTGAAGAATGAGCTATGCATGGTCCCCTACCACAAAGACTGATACAGACGGCCCACGGAGGAGGATATCCAGCTGACTGGGGATGGGGAAGGGGGGCAACGGGGAATTGGGGATAACAACTCATGGTTTGCCCATTAAACAATGTAACTCATTATGAACAATAAAAAAAGAAAAGAAAGGGTTCATTCTGGCTTACGATTTCAGGGATATGGTTCATCTTGTCAGAGAAACATGGTGGTAGGAACAGGAGGCTGGCTAGTCACATTGCAGTCATAGTCAGGAAACAGAGGGTGAATAGGAAGTGGGGCTGGGATATCAAACTTCAAGGCCTGTCCCCAGTGATTCACTTCCCCGTGGCTCTGTCTCCTAAAGGTCCCACAACCTTCTCAAACAGTGCCACCAGCTGGGGACCAAATATTTCAACACATGAGGCTATGGGGGAAATTTCACATTCTAACCACAAGAGCCACTAAGTTCACTAAGTTTGGCGCAGGTCACCACTGTAAGGAGTGCTCTCTTCCTCACTTTCCTCTGCTTTAAATAATTGCAAAGCTTTTGTTTATTCCACAAAGAGAGGATGGAGCACTTCCACATGAAGACTATTGTCTCTGTTCTTCACTCCCTTGTTCCCACAGTAACAAGAGTGATACACGTTCATGTCATTGGATCCAAGATGTGTGATGGCTTTATGTAGCATTGGGAAATGCCATTGCCAACTAACAATGCCAACATCACCAATTATAAAATGTGAGAAAATATGCATGTTAGGGTAAATTCAGCAATTTTTGCAAATATTTGTAGAGCTAGCATTTCCAAGTGTTTACACTAATTCACTTAATCCTCACTGGATCCTGCGAGGAAATGTTTCAGCCAGAGAAGGCTAGATTATTCTACAGTGACAAACACCACCAAAATCTCTGTGGCTTAACTCCACAAATGTTTGTTTCCTGTGCGTGTTAAGTCATTTGCGGGTCTGGGCAACAGTCCAGCATTATGCAAATGGAGGCTTCACTTTCTAGGCTATTTCTCTCTCTTATATCTTCTTCACATTGCTTCTGCTTTTATGATCGCCTTTCTAGGGAAAGAAAACTCGGAGAATTCGGGGCCAGTTGTTCAATATTTTTCCTCCAAAGTAACTCATCTCACTTTTACTGCTGTTTCACTAGCCATAGCCCCTTCTGGGATAATTACATGGACACAGAGAAATGGATACTCAGAGTCATGTTTGCTACATGTAGGTTATGCTTGTTTCGTATGACTTGTGTACATGTTCATATGTATAAAGGCAAGTGTGGGTGTGTACATGTGTGGGAGTCAGAGGAGAGATTTGGGTGTCATCTTCAAAAACATTGTGGACTTCTTTTGAGACAGTCTCTCATTAACCTGGAACTCACCAATTAGGCTATACTAGCAGGCTAGTAATCCCCAGGGAACTCTGCACATCCCTGCCTCCCCAGTGCTGGGATCATAAGCACATGCACCGTGTCTGGCTATGGTGGTTTGAATTAGGTATCCCCATAGACTCATGTGTTTTGAGTGCTTGGTCCCCAACTGGTGTCACTTTGGGAGGTGTGTTCCTAGGGATGGGCTTAAGGGTGTTATAACCAGAGTTCCCCCACCCCTCACCTTGCTAGAGCTTAGCTCACTCTCCTGTTGCTGTTTGTCACCTGCTGTGGTAAGGAGTTGCCTCTGTCATCTACCCCCTGCCATCATGAAGCTTCCCCTGGAGACTGTAAATCAAAATAAAACTTTTCCTCCCATCAGCTGCTTTTGGTCAGGTATCTAATCTCATCAACATGAAGGTAGCTACAACACCTGGCTTTTTTATTTTAACATGGGTTTTGGGATCTAACTTAGGTCCTTGTAAGGTGAGCAATGTACTGCTCAGACACCTCTCCCACCCCAGTTCTACCTGTTTTACAGTTGAGGAAATAGAGTTGCAGTCAGGCTAAGTGGCTTAACAGGGTCCCATAGCTAATCTGTGACAGTACTGGGCTCTGTGCCCTGACACTGTGGCTCCAGACTTGTGGTGTGAGATAATGTCCCATGCTTTCCCTTTGACCAGTGGATTTCATGATGTCAAAGAATGTTGATTAATCTGAGAAACCAACCTTTTAGTATGTGGAAATGCTTCTCCATAGAGAGTTATCAGTTCAAAATGGGAAACTTACTTGAAAACATTGAGCCAAGAAGATTCTACATGAGGTCAAGCCAATGATATATATGTACAATGATATATATGTGAGAGTGTGGCATCCAGAGGTGGGAGCCAGTGGAGTGAAGATGAGGCAGTTAGGTGATTTCAGATTTCAAAGCAGAAAAGCTGACCCTAGTCACCATGACACCAGTGATACGTTATTACTTATTAAGATTTTCACAGTGAGAATCCCAAATGGGAAAATGGTTTTGGACCTAACATTCATACCTCTGAGACAGATGCGTACATCTCAGGTGGGGTCACATGGCTTGAGTGATTCTAAATAGAACCTAAAATTCTCCCAGGAGTAAGCAGTGGCCACCGTCGTCTTCTTTCCATTTTTAAGTGCTACTATTAATGAATTATTGTTATGTAACACACACAGAGAGTAATGACGGCAGGCGATTGTCACAATGCTGAGCAGCAAAGATATTTCTTGCTTGTTTTGACTTCGTCATTCACTTATTGGTGGTCTTTTGATAGAATTGTCAGCTTGGTTTTAAACTGCTTTAGAACATCTGAGGCCTTAAACTCATGACCCAGCAAAATGACACAAGACAGTGACTCTCAGCTGTCAGCCTTTTGACACTGAGTCTCTGCCCTCTCCTGTCATTATGCCCTCCTCCCCCATCTCTTAGTTAAGGGTATTAAAGCATGATGTATATGGAAAGAATGGATGGGCAGTAGAGGTGTGGCAGGAAGATGGAGACTTCTGTAGTGAGTTAGGCTGGAGACACCATGGAAGTATGACCATCTCAGCGAGTAACAAACCATCATATGGTCCTTCAGTGCTATTTTAAGATGAGCAAGTTTATATCCTGGGCTTGCCCACTGTCTAACTGGATCCTTAGAAATACACCCCACCACACCAAATCATAGGGTGTTACTTCATAGTTTGTACAAACAAAAAGTGCTGCTTGGTGACTTTCTCTGACTGGAGAAAACATTCCTGAAAACTAGATCATACATCTGCTCAGAAGTGCAAGCTAATGGACGGGGTTGATCGCTCAGGGGAGGAGAACCTTGATGGAATTTTACTTCCCTGGAGATGCAGACAAAGGGATTGTCTTTCAGACAATTCCTTGAAGGGCACAGCTGGGGAAATCAGGGACGGTATGGGAACATGGGTGGTGGTGTGCCTCCATGACTGGATAGTCTTCTCCCCAACATGTCTTATTTGCACACTAAGTTCAACTCCATCCATATATGCAAGAAAGAACAGAGAGACAGGCGGAATATTTTCCCTCTGATCCAGCCATAATGGCAAGCTTACTTTTTTTGTGGCTGCCTACAGTGTGCTGATTTAAACCCCCAAAATCCATTAACCTCTTTTTTTCTTTAAAAACTTTTATCATTTATTTATTTGAGAGACAGAGAGAGAAAGAGAGAGAGAAATGAGCTCTAGATGCATGGGCCACCTCATGCATCCGGCTTTTGTGGGTACTAGGGAACCAAACCTGGGTCCTTAGGTATCACAGGTAAGTGCCTTAACCACTGAGCCATCTCCCCAGCCCCCACTAACTTCTTAATGAGTCCATGGAACAGGTGCTTTGGTCACCCTCATTTTATTGCAGAGAGATTGAGCAGTCAAAAGAGTAAACCAGTTTCTCCAGGGCAAAACACAGCTCTAGATGTCCAGCACCACTCTTTATAAGATCAACTGTTCTTAACAAGGACTTCCAAAATACTGTAGTTTTCAACAAAAACCATGTTGAGGCTTTCTATTCAGTTCATTTGTCAGTCATTCACCTGGAGAATTATGGGTATGATGGGGTGGGTGTTCTTGATACATGTCATGGGTAGATTGCAGTCTAGTGAGTACAGTACACATGTGTGACTATGATCAAGACCCTCTCGTGGTAGAGTAAGGACCACCAGACCTCAGAAAAGAGCTGGTTGTTCCAGTTGAGCTGGCTCTGGGGTCTACATGGACTGTGGGGCCTGGAAGAAATGGAGGGAGTGGAGGAGGGGAGGGCTTGTCTAAGAGCATGTGGGCAGTGGGGCATGGGGGAGGGGGAATGGAGTGGGCTATTTTCACCACCACCCTAGGATCTTGGGGGAAATGCAATGAGATGGATGGCAGATATTTCTGGAACATTCTTTGGGACAGTGGACGGCAATTCCATTGTTGTCCAATGGAAGCTATGCAGAGTCTAGGCACAGGCAGATGGTGAGACAGAGGGAGTCGTCCTGGCAGGATAGGTGGGCTGGTCACTGCCTAGAGGAGAGGGAGAGGGTCTGAAGGTGACTCATAGCCACAAGGCTGAGCAGAGGTGTGTGGGACCCACCTTGAGGGTCCACTCTACCACTGCAAGCTGAGCCTTTGAAAACCAATATGTTGATGGGAATCAATTCCAGACACAAGTTGTGGTACTTTACAAAGTATGGCCCCATAGACTCAGGTATTTTATTGAAATTGAGTGTGCAGCTTTAGCTTCTAGCAGACGGGTTCCTGATAGAGGGGGTGTGTCACTGGGGGCAGATCTGAATTCTAGTGCAAAGGTGTGGAGGGAGCAGTTTTGATTGAGCTCTGGGGGTTTTGAGCTCGTTGCTTATGGGTGTTTTCTTTCTATCGTTTCTTCTCCCTGCTTGGATGTGTGGAAGCAAGAAGCTTCTTCTGCCATTGATGGAACTTCCCAGGATTTGTAAGCTGAAGTCATTCCCTTCCTCCATAAACTGTGTGCAGTTGGATGTTCACCCCAGCAATGTGGAGCTGCCTATAGCACAAGTCCAGCCATGATTCCCCTACTTTTCAGAACTTGGGTTTTCAGAGGATATGTATTTTTTCACTGAAATCAAAACTGTGCAGGTGAGTTTCCCCTCTTTTCCCTCTTCTTGAGCCAGTGGTGACTACAGTTGTCTGAGGATCTCAACTGCTGAGAAGTTATCAGCCGTCCTTAGCAAGGTGGGCAGAGCAGAGTCTGGCTTCAGAAGCCGTATATAGGTGGACTTACCACAAGGATACTGAAGACACTGTTTGCACCTGGGCCCCAGGAGTGGAGGAGCATGGTCTCTCTTAGGAGGCCTTTCTGTGGAGAGAATGAGTGGTCAGTGGGCTCACAAGGTCTCATGGGAAGGACCCCAAAGTCCCTTGCAAGTCTCCTGCATTGTGTTGTTACTCATCTTCTCATTCTAAATACTCGAATTCTTGCTTAATTTTATATTTATCATTTGTGACCTATTTCTCCTCATTTATAGAAGGTTCAGACCTTTTCAAATGTGGCCACGTCTCTCCTGCCAATGTTGGTGAGGGTTTGTGTAGGTGGTGTCCTCTCGCTCACCGGTGGGCTTCTTCTCCTCTCTTATCTCCACATTGTGTTTCGGTTGTTACATCAAAGAAGAGATGGGGTCACACAGGGCAATTTCTGGGCAGCATGTGTGGGAGAGCAGAGGCCGTGGCTGCCTGTGGCCTGAGACCAGCAGAGCAGGAGACATGGCTTCTCGCACTGCTCCTGGGATCTTTGTGTTTCTTGTCCCGTCTATTCAAAAGAACACGAAAAATTAAAGCTCCCAGTGAGAAATGGTGTTGTGCAAGTCGAGGTTTCTGGGGGGTGTGAGCCTCTGCTGTGATAGGAGCTCTGTGATCTGCTACACACATGGTTGCCATGACAAAGAGCTTCGTAGATGACAGTGCCTGACCCTCTGCCTTAGTTTCTTCTGTGTCCTGTAGCATCTGGTACCGCACTGTCAATGGAGACCTTATCAATCACGAAGCATCAATAGCCACCCAGGAGTTCAGCTGCACATGCAAATATTTGTGAGTGCTGGCCAGCCATGTTCCCAGGCTCCTCACCACAGCCCCGTGAGGCAGCCGACACTCTCTTCATTTACTGATGGAGAGCTTGAAGTGCAGAGGGGTTAAACGACTAGCTGAAGTGCGTGTAGCCAGATCAGTTCATTTATTCAACACATTTTAAACTTCATGGGGAAAAGAAGCAAGAAGATGCCATGCTGGAAAACCAGCAGTCATGCCTGACGGTCAATGGGCAAGAAACACAGAGCCTGACTGGACCAGGGAGTCACGTCTACAGAGCGATCTGGGCAAGAAACAATATGGGGACCAACTGGACCTTCTTTAGAACAGAGAACAAAATAGTGCATGCAGATGTAAAGTGCCTGCGCGTCTGTGTTTGTGTGCCTGCATGTCTCCTCTCTCTCTCTTTCTCTCTCTGTATGTGTGTCTGTGTGTCTCAGTGTGTGTGTGAGAGAGAGCATGCCTGCATGTCTCTCTGTGTGTGTCTGCATCTCTCTCTCTGTGCTTGCATGTCTGTGTTTGTGTGTGCCTGCATGTCTCTCTCTCTTTCTCTCTCTGTATGTGTGTCTGTGTGTCTCAGTGTGTGTGTGTGAGAGAGAGAGAGAATGCCTGCATGTCTCTGTGTGTGTGCCTGCATCTCTCTCTCTCTCTCTCTCTCTCTCTCTGTGCCTGCAGGTCTGTGTGTGTGTCTCAGTGTGTGCGTGTGCTTCAGCATGCATGAGTGTGCTTACTTGTTTGCACGCACAGGGAAAGGAACAACCACAGTGGCATGAAGGGGCCATGCAGGCACACCCCTGCCCCACCGGTGGTGAAGACCACACTGGTTTCTGACTGTCACGGCGTCTGCTCAGCTCTGCTCGAAGGCTGGAACAAGCAGGGGCCCAGGAAGCGCCGTGACTGAGATGTTTGGCTTCCTGCTTTGACAGCCTGAGTGTGATGGATGTGGGGGGCAGAGCTCTGGCCAGGTGAGAGCACAGCGAACCAGGAAAAACAATTACTCCGAGTGGGCGCGAGCCCGGAGCCTCCTGGAAGACCAAGATCAGCTGCAAGCGCAAGTACAGGGGGAGATTTCTCAAAATCAAGTAATAAATTGGAAAAATTGGGTCCACGAAGAAATCGGCCTCGATTTAGCCCTCCGCCTGCCAGCAGCTCTGCACTTTGCTGAACATACGGAGGTGGCAGGGCTCTGGCTGGATTCCAGATACCCAAAAGCTCAATCAATGGGTCCTCCTGCGGGGGGGGGGGGGGTACTTGCTAATGGGAAAAGTGAGGAATGAGGCCTATTCTGTATTTTCTTGTTCCTTTTTCGTAGAAAAGAGTTTTCTCCCTAGACCCAACTAAGACAGTGCTGTGTTTGCCATATTTCTTCCCTCCTTTCCCTCCGGGGATGACTCATGCCAACTTGCGATCTGCTTTGTGGTTCTGGCCCATTGGGCTCATCTGTTTACTCAGTTGACTTTTAAAATGGCCTCATTTTCCTGACATGGGGAAAGAGGTAGCAGCCCTTCCCCTGGGGGGCGTTGTGAACCCCAAGGGTCTTCACGCTGGCCTTGGAGGTAGCAGGGTGTGATCTACAGCTCTGTCCCCCCACCCCCACCCCCAGCTTCTGGTGCAGGCTGAGTAGTGATGGAAAACTGTGTGAACCCGGATGCTTCCGGGGTCTCTCCAAGCCTTGAATCTTCTCACTGTAAGTCCCTGACCAGCCAAGTCAGTCCAGTTCCTACCTGCCTCGACTTCCTTTCCTCCTGAGGAGACAGATGCTGGGGTGTGGTTGAGAGACGACCATCTGGGCTCGATCACTTCCTCCACAAAGCATGTCCTTACCCAGAAGTCAGCCACAGTGTTACCCTATTTGAGAGGCTGATTCGGAATTATAGATAGGAGCTGGGGAGATGGCTCTGGGCGAAAGCACTTGCTCCATGTAGCAGGTACCTTCCTTTTGGCACAAACAGCAACCAGATGCAGTTTATGGAAGGAAAGTCTTCATTTCTGACTTGCAATTTTGAGGAGATGTTTCATCATGGAAGGGAAAGTGTGGCAGGAGTAGACAGCCAGGCATCACATCTCCACAGAGTCAGGGAGGAGATAGAAGGAACTCACTAGTGCTGGCGAATGGACTGGACTCTAAAGTCCTAAGGCCCATTCCAAGTGACACACCTCCTCCAGCAAGGGCTCCACCAGCTGGAACTGTTCCCAGATGCATGAAGCTCTGGGGTAGATCTTACACTCAAATCGCCCCACTGAGAACCTGAGTTCAGATCCCCAGAAGCCGCACAAAGCTGAACGTGGATGCCTGTGGGAAAACTAGCTTGCTGGATGCAACAGGGAAGGTGATGACTGATACCTGGTGTGGTCCTCTGATCTCCACAGGTGTACCACGGCATGCATGTTCCTTCATTCACACACAGGGACACAAACACCACACACACACACACACACACACACACACACACACACAAAGAGACACTAAAAAAAGCACCGTGTATGTGCCCAGCTTGTGGTGTAAACTTCCCGTATTCTGCTCAGTCTTTCTGAACAGGTAGGCATACACAGAAAGACTCTCAGAAAACCACCCCGTGGCAAATGTTTCATGAGGTCTCATGTCCGTGAACAAGAGGATAAACTGGCAAAGTTTCTCTTAGTATGTTTCACAACAAAGATTCTGAATCTCATGGAAGACTTGTCCCAAGGTAGGTATAGTCATGTGTGATCGGGGTAAGAGATACAAACCAAAATTAACCCACAGATCCAAAGCCTGGATCTTTCTTTTCCAAAATAATAATTATAATTTTCTATTATGAAGGCTTGTAAGTAAGCTTTAAAATACATAACCTTATTGTTAAAAAGTTGCTTGTTTTGATAAAATTTGTGACATTTTCTACCCTTAACTTACATTTGAAAACTCATCCAAGAATATAATAAATTCTACAGTTTTGTCTACTTAAAATATACTTAAATATCTTTTATTTCATTCTCTTTTATTTGTGTATGTGTGGTGTGTGTGCATGTGGCTATGAGTGTCTGTGGGTATGCATGCACCTGTGTGTGTGTGTGTGTGTGTGTGTGTGTGTGTGTGTGTATGTGTGTTAGGCTAGAGATCACTATTGGGGGTTCTTATTCAATTGCCCTACACCTTGTTTTTTGAGGCAGGATCTCATTTTTTGAAATATTTTTATTTATTTATGAGAGAGAGAGAGAGAGAGAGAGAGAGAGAGAGAGAGAGAGAAAGGGTATGCCAAGGCCTTCTGCCGATGCAAATGAATTCTAAACACATGCTCCACTTTGTGCATCTAACTTTCCATGGGTAATGAGGAATCAAACCCCAGGTCAGCAGGCTTTGCAAGCTAGCACCTTTAACCTCTAAACCATCTGTCTAGTTCAAGGCAGGGTCTCTTGATGAAGCTGGAGCTCACCCATGTGTCTAGACTTAGCCAGTGAGCTCCAGGGATTCCCCGTCTCTGCTTCCCCAGAGGTGGGATCAGAGGTGCACACCACCATGTTTAGCCTTTACGAAGGTTCTGGGAACCTGAACTCAGGTCTTCCTGATTGAATGGCAGGCTCTGTACTTGCTGAGACCTCTCCGACTCTTTCCTTTCATTCTTACTGCTGATAGCTGTGTGTCTTCTCAGCTTCTGACCTGCCATGCTCTCCTTTGGGTGAAGAGCCGTGCTCAGGCTTAGAGAGCCTTTTCTCTGTTGATGCACAAAGAGATTTACATTTCATTATTTTGAAAGAAATTGAGATTGAATCAGTCAGAAGTGCTACTACTGAAAAAGTAATGTTATACTCTGGACTTAACAAAAAATGGCCAGATATAATCTTTTGGCTTATTGATTGTGTTATCAACTATCTGTTCATTTCATAGACTCCTAGTAAGGAACAAGCTCACCCTGTTGGCCAGGCCGGTGGAAATGGCTCCTTTGGCGGGAAGGTGCCAGCAGATTCCCACTTGATTGCATCATTGTGGATTAATCCTGAATAAGCATTCCGGATCATACGATAGTCGCATAGAACCCATCAACTGTCCCAGCTCTGTTTATCAAGAATTCACATGCACCAAGGACTTTGGAAGTGCTTTCAATCGAAAGGCTTGAGAACTCAGGGTTGAGCCAGCTGAACGCTGTTGCCAACTACTTTCAGCAAAATTGTCTTTTTTTTTGGGTCACTTTGTGGCGTTTTTCTCCTTGAAGATGATCTGTGTCCATTTCCTGTTTTGTAGGTCTATTTCATTATGCAGAAAGTTTCAAATGAGTGTAATGACTGAGGGAGGGAAAAAAACTCCCGAGAAGCTCTGCACATTCACTCACTTTAATCCACACTCTTAATTCCATAGACATGGAAGAAAGCAGATCAGAAAGCCTTGCTCTTGTCATTTGACCTTGTCATGTGACCTGTGGGACTTGGGACCCCGCCTCCCCATGCATCAGCACAGACTGACCTGCCCTGTCATAAAAGTAGCTATATTGTTGGATGGGTGGAGTTAATTTAACTGTGTATTTTGGATAGGTGGGCATTTATGGTATCCGCTCTGCTATAAGCAAAGTTGCAAGACACATGCTTCTTTGTCTATGTATGTTCAAAGTAGATTTTATGACCTGGAATTCACTATGTAGGCTTGGGCTGGCCTTGAACTGGTGATCCTCCTACCTCTGCCTCCCAAGTGCTGGAATTAAAGGCTTTCGCTACCACACCAGGCTTGAAACCTTCTTTTGTCTTTGCTCAGGGAGTGTGATTGGTTATCGAGGACTTCTACTCCTATGTGACATCAGAACGGTGAGTTGTCCATGATTGTCAATGTTGGGAGGAGCCTGTCAGGGATCCTAGCTCCACATGGGTCCCTCCCTGTGGGTCTACTTCTTCCCTTCCCCACTTGCTTCAAACTGTGGTCTATAGAATTGGTGGACCAGGATTAATGGTCAACAGCAGCTGAGATTAAACACCCTTGAACTCTAGACACTATTGCCTGCTTTCATGGCCACATCAGGCATTCCCATTTCCCATTTCCTTTCCCCTATACCTGTCATTTTCCAATGCTGTAATTTTGTCCTCGGAGACAGTTGAAACTGTCATCACACTGAGGGGGAGGGGTTCTTCTGCTATTTAGTACATAGGATCCGGGATGCCCGCTGAGCAGGAGTTGTAGTCTGGCTGATGGTCCCTCCAAATCTCCCAATGAAACTTGCTACCCAAAGTCCTATGTTAGTAGTGCTCGGAAGTGAGGCCCTTGGGAAGTAACTAGGGTAACATGGGGTCATAAGAACAAGACGTTCATGATGAAATTAATGGCATTAGAAGAAGAGAAAGAGAGGGCTGGCTCAGTCAGTAAAGCGCTTGCCTTGCTGGGCCTGAGCTTGATCTCCAGAACACATGTAGAAAAGCTGGGCCTGGTGGCACACTCTGCTCATCCCAGTGCTGGGGAGGGAGATCCAAGGCCCCACTGCTCAATCATTCTAGCCTACTTGTCAAGTATCAGGCCAGTGAGAGACCGTGTGTCAAAAACAGGTGGATGGTGCCTGAGGAATTACACCTGTGGTTGTCATCTGGCCTTCACCTGCATGTGCATACATATGCATCCACACATCCACACGCACACATGTTCACACACAAAGAGAGAGTAAGAGAGATGCTTACTGTGTCTCACAGGAAAAGTCTGGTCACTACCTTTGACCTTGTGATGATGCTGAGGGAAGGTCCTGATCACATGCTGAGCTCTCAGTCCTCAGCACTGTGAGCTACATCACGAAATCTCTATTCTGTATCAGGCGCTCAGCAATGGAGACCAAAAATAGACCACAAGAGCCATACACAGGGCAGCTCCTACCACAAGGCATCGGCCAGCAATGGTGCTGCGCTGGAGAGAGCTGGCTCCATGCTTCTCTTTCCTGGAAGCAGATGCGGGTCTGTTTTCAGGGCTGAGCACATCAGCTGGCGGAGTCCCGGATGCACGCTATGTGGAGGTGGAGGTTGGATTGACTAACCGGGATCCGATCTGGCCACTTGGCATGCAGAGAGCCTGGAGTGACTTCCATGGTTAAAGGTGAAAGTTGTTGGTCCCTGCCAGTGACCACAGGGCTTCTTGGAGACAGTTCCTGGGCACCTACAGTGTAAGTGCAGGGTCCTAGTTACCAGGGTCCCTTACAGATGGGCTTTAGTCATTTTATGTAGAAGTTCCACAGGTTGTCAATGCTCTTCTAAGAATGGTGGGAAGAGTGTGCCATGGTCTCGGAGCTTGCGTATATGTGGGTATACACATGTGTGTGATTATATGTATGTGGATATACATGTGTGTTTGTTTGTATATATGTGGGTATACATGTGTGTGTGCTTGTTTGTATATATGTGGGTGTGCATGTGTGTGCTTGTTTGTATGTATGTGGGTATACACGTGTGTATGCTTGTATATATGTGGGAATACACGTGTGTGTGATTGTATATATGGGGTATACATGTGTGTGTGATTGTATATATGTGGGTATACACATGTGTGTTTGTTTGCATATATGTGGGTATACATGTATGTGTGTTTATATATGTGGGTATATACACAAGTGTGTGGGCATGTGGGTGTGGAGGTAGATATTGTGTTTCTCCTTCTTCCTTATTTATTGAGATCGGGTCTCTCACTAAACCAGAGCTCACCGAGTCTCCTAGTCAAGCAGTCGTCTTTCCCAGAGACCCACGTGTCCCTATGTCCCCAGCACTGAGATAGCAGGCACACACCACCACCATGGCCTTCATGTGGGTGCTGCGGTTTGGACTCATGTTCTCATGCTTTCACAGCAAGGGCTTAGGGCCCGAGCCATCTCCCCAGCCCCCTGCATCTGCCTTGACCTCTGACATCTTCTTTTTCTGAAGTCCATTCCCAGCATGCTCCAGAAAATGCAGGTTAGGCCTCCTTATTCCTCCATCAAGCCCTTCAGCAGTTCCGTTCTTCCAGAATGCATCCATGAGCCCAGACCCAGTGCCAAGGTTCTAAGCCTGTCTCTCGTTCACACCCCTCCCTGCTTCTCCCAAAGGCCCCTCCCTGGACCCTGAGCATGACAGACCCTTTCCAGAAACTGCCCTGGGATGTCTGAGGAGCGTCTCCTCATGAACTGTGGGGCTTTTCTCCAAGGACACTGTCTCAGGAGGGTCCCTGTCACTGTTCCTGCCCACTCCTCCATGTCTCCAAGTGACGGTGGTGCTGTCCTTTCTGGATTTCACACTTAGTAAGGGCTCAGTTTTCTAGTTGTCTTCCCTTCCTGTGTTTCTGAGTTGACGCGAGAAACCTTATCACAAAAACAAGCATCTTTTGAGTTATCCCAGTGGTCATTGCCATCTGAAAAAGAGAAGCTTCTCTAGCCAAAAGTGAGAGTAACATTATTATATGGGTATGATCATTTTTTTAAAGTGCTTGTAAGACAGTTTGGTTGGCATAATAGATGCATTTAGCCAGACAACAGCAGGCGTTGCTCCCCTAGGGTTCATGACCTCGCCCATTCTATGGCTTTTACTAGGTCTTCAGTACCAGGCATGTATTCCCTCCTATGGAGCCAGCCTCCAGTCCAGTTAGAGAGCAACTGGACATCTCTATCACACTTCCCAAGGCTCAGGGTCTGTTGTGGAAGAGGTGGCGGAAAAACTGAAAGAGCCAAAGAAGTTTGCTTATAATGCCAACTCCCAGACACAAAATGGCCTTGACATTTATGACCTCACAGTGCCTGATAATACCTGCACATAATTAGAGGAAAAGATGATGACACCGAAGCAAAACAGAGACTCATTGAGAGGGGGAGGAGATATGAGGGAGGGTAGGGAGGAAATCAGAATGGTTTGTGCTCTAATTATGGAAGGTATCAATAAAAAGCTAAAAAAGAAGGAGGAGGAGGAGGAGAAAGAAGAAGAAGAAACCAAACAAAAACAAGTGTCTTCTGCTGCCGGAAGTGGGTAGAGACAACTGGGTTACCTCTCCACCTGCCCGGCATCTGGGATGCTCCGAATCTGGATTGTCTTCAGCCTTTAAGGCGCTGCCCATTCATTCCCTTCCCAACTTTTACCCGGTTTCCCTTTTTGCCTGTGCTAATTGCTTTCACATAATCTTCTGAGTATTATTGTCGCCTCAATTCCTTTTTCCGAAGTAGAAAGAATATGAATATGAAATGGTAAATACATATTTAACAAATCAGTTCTCTGTCTCACACATTCAGCAAATTATATAATGTTAGGAGGGAAAATAGCGGAAACATTGGCTGATTTTTGTATCTTATTTCTCTCCTTTTGCTCCCATGAAACCCTTCCTTTATGTGACTCATGTTTACATCTAAGGGAGTTCGCCGAGAGATATGGTGGAGACCGAGTGAGGAGTTCTGCATCCATTTAAGGAAGGGTATTGTCAATAACTGAGGCCAGGGCCACAGCTTCCTGAGGGGACTGGGGTCAGTCACCTTTATCTTACCAGGATATTCTCTTCCCTCAGCTCTGGGCTAGAGTCCTGCCTGTAATTATCCCCTCCAGGTGGACTAACAGAATTTAGGCAGAAATGTTCAGAAAACACCCTCCTACCATGTCCCTGCTCTGGAAGACATGGGCTATAAAGTAAGAATGATGTCAAAAGTATTTTCTTTTTTTAAAAAAATATTTTATTTATTCATTTTCAAGCAGAGAGATACAGAGAGAGAGAGAGAGAGAGAGAGAGAGAGAGAGAATGAGAATGCACCAGGGCCACAACCTTGTGGGTCTGGCTTATTTGGGTCCTGGGGAATTGAACCTGGGGCCTTAGGCACTGGAGGCAAGTGCCTTAACCACTTAGCCATCTCTCCAGCCCTCAAAAGTATTTTCAAACGAGAATGAGGCTGAGAGAAAAAGAAGAAGCTCAGTGTGCAAAGAACTTGCCATACAGGCACCAGGAGCTAAGTTTAGATCCCCAGTGCCCAGCACCCAGCACCCACATAATAGCTGGCAGGGCAGTGGGTGATTAATTCTAGCACAGGGGAGGTGGAGGCAGGGAAATAATTAAAAATTTAATTTAATTTTTAGCATATCAAGTATCAGAATTATAATTTTGATAATTGAATCCCAGGGATCAATATCAAGTATCAGAATTTATAATTAAATTTTAAATAATAAAATTTAAAATAAAAAAAAATATGTTTCACTGGGCAGCTAGTCTAGCCTAATCTGTGAGTTGTGGGCTCACCTAGAGACCCTGACTCAGAAAAAATAAGGTTGAGTGCAACTGCTAAGATGCCCCACGTTGACCTCTGGCCTCTACACACACATGCACATATGGATACCTGCACCTGATCCCACACATCTGCAGATGTACCATACACATATATGCGCACAAAGAAGAGAAAGGAGAAAGCTTATGTTGGACAAATTAATTTGTTCATGATT
The DNA here is from genome assembly GCA_004024765.1 of Zapus hudsonius. Taxonomy (NCBI): domain Eukaryota; kingdom Metazoa; phylum Chordata; class Mammalia; order Rodentia; family Dipodidae; genus Zapus; species Zapus hudsonius. The sequence continues at coordinate 15,510 of PVHP010036854.1, forward strand.
CCCTACATGTTGACTGAGGGAAAGAGCAGCAGCCTGACCCCAGACCCTCTGTGGGGAAGGTGATTCAGAGTTTGAAGAATTCTGGGGACACAGGTTCTACAGAGGTACCTTGGGGACCTCCTTAGGCTTCATCTATTTTCCTATTTTCCTATCTGTTGCGGTCAGCTTTCTAGTTGCTGCGCAGAAAGAACCCAAGCAAAAGCGGCTTGTGGAGGAAAGGGTTTATTTGGCTTACGGACTCGAGGGGAGACTCCATCCTGACGGAAAAAATGATGGCACGAGCAGAGGGGTGGACATCACCTCCCCACAGCACTGCAAACAGCGGCAGGAAGGTGTGCCAAACTCTGGCAAGGGGAAGCTGGCTTATAACCCCGTAAGCCCGCCCCCAACAACACAGCTTCATCAAGGTTGTAAAACCCAAACTGCCATCAGCTGAGGATCCATCTATCAGAACACATTCATTTGTTTGTGGGGGACACCTGGATCAAACCATGACACTATCTATTCCTAGAATTACAAGGTGGATTAATAATCCCTAGGATCCTTTCAAAGTATCTTAAGAAGCATCAAAACAGTCCTGCCACACACTGGTCGTTCCCATGGGCTTTACTTATGTTGGAGCTAAGTTAAAACTCAAACAGTTCATTAGTGTTTGGTCTCTCCTCCCGTTCACCACAGGCCATGGCTCAGTGCAGCCCCTTGGCTTCTGGAACAGTCTCTGCTTTGTCTAATGCTGAACTCTTTTCTATCTACCCAAGTCCTTGAAGTTCAACATTCTTGGTCACTTTCCCCCCCCCAGGAATGTATGGTGCTGTGCTACAAGCATAGTTCCATGGAGCTTAAAAGGTTGGACATCTTGGGCTGGAGAGATGGCTCAGCGGTTAAGGCACTTGCCTCCAGTGCCTGAGGCCCTGGGTTCAATTCCCCAGTACCCACATAAGCCAGGCCCACAAGGTGGTGGCCCTGGTGTGCGTGCATGCACTCTCTCTCTCTCTCTCTCTCTCTCTGTATCTCTCTGCTTGATAATGAATAAATAAAATATTTTTAAAAACCAAGCTGTTTGAGGGCGGAGCAAGATGGTGACCGAGTAACAACGTTGCCAGGACTCTCCGGAAAGGTTTGACCCCCTCAACTGGTATCCAGGCTTTGGACACCGGCCGAACCCAAGTTCGGACTCTCCCTCCCTCCCGAACCCCTGGGCTGCAGCAGACAGGGTTCGCGAGCAGCTCTCTGCTCCCCTGTGGAGCAGAGGGCCGAGCCCTTCCCCCCCCCTCACTGGCTCCCGCCATTATCCCCCGGGGCGGATTCCAGGCTCTCCGCGGAGCTTTCATTGCAGGACTGAGACCCAGGCACCCGGCCTCTCCTCGGCATCGGCTTGGGGTCCACAGCAGGGTTCCCCAGCAGATCTCAGCTCTGCAGGAGAACACAGAGTGGACTGGGCCACGGAGGTTTGGGGTCTGTCTGCAATACAGGCCCAAGTTTGGGGCTGCCCAGCCGCTCCTCAGCTTCAAAACCGCCGCGGGTTCCCGGCAGTTCTCCGCTCTGCAGGGGAGCACAGAACGGACTGGGCTTAGTGCACTTCCCCGCGGGTGCTGCCGGTCCTCAGAGGCGGTCTTCCCCACCTTCTGAGAGGGGAGGTTTGGGGCTGACCAGCCTTGCCTCAGCTTCAGAACCTCTGCAGGTTCCCGGCAGCTCTCGGCTCTGCAGGGGAGCCAGCAGCTGTGCCCTCCCTCTGCACCTCAGGCTCTACCTTTATCCCCTTGTGGCAGATTCCTGGTACTTGGCGCCAACTGAGAGGCTTCCCTGTGGGAGCAGCCGGTCCTCAGAGGCGGTCCCCTCCACCTTCGGAGAGGGGAAAGAGTGTCTCTCCACGGAGGTTGGGGGTCTGTCTGCAATACAGGCCCAAGTATGGGGCCGCCCAGCCTCTCACCAGCTTCGGGACCACTGACCCCCACTTCTCTATCTGGGCATGGGCAGAAGCCAAAGGAAAAACACAACTTCCCAAATCAGGGCCGCTAGTCCCATTATGGAACACGAAACTGGAAAGGAGGTGGAAGAAGCTCATACAGAATTGCAGAGAGAGAACATTATGACTCCTGACCACAACAGCAATGCAGATATGATACAGTTAAGGGCTGACATGGAAATTATGAGAAAAGACATAAATGAGTTGAAGC